>ML787318.1:119724-139886 GCA_009831015.1 Picea engelmannii
TTATAATGTTGTTATTTATGTTTTGTTAATCATGTTACATGTGCAGGTCTGATATCTTTAGATTAAATGATCTGTGATGTGTAGGAGGTTTATATTATAAATACCATCTATCATTTGCTTCATCAAAATACAAATGTTGTGATCATATCTTCGATTTAAATAATGGGATTTATATTTGAGTTTTAAATTGAATGTTAAAATGCATAGATTGCTTCCAGATTTATCTTGTTGTAATCATGTATAATTATGAGATCACAGGTCTATGTTTTTGTTTCCTTTTCTGTCATTAAAACCTAAGTTGTCAATACATGTTTTGAATTTATTTAGAACAGTCATAAGGTTCATTGCAGATTTCTCTCTTGGACACGGCAGTTGGATGTTCATCACTCATGCAGATGCTTGTATACACCTCACTAATTCACTGACAAGATAGCTTCTTTGTATTTTTCTATCATTTACATATCATTGAAACTAAAATGTATGGTTTAGCTTTGACTATCCACATGTTCATGTTTCATTAACTTTTTTTTGAAAGATTCTTTAAATTTATAAAAGAAAAACAATAAATATTTTTATGTGCTTTGTTTATCTACTTTTTAAAGCAATCATTTTTCCATTGATTTTCGTAAGTTTCGATTAAAACTTGCAGCTTGTAAATCATGTAAATAAACGAGACTTGTATATCTTCTGCTTAAATACAACTACTACAGTTACATTAGAACATATGTACATATATATATAGTGTTTAGTAATTAGTTGGTTATTTCTCTCTTTTATCCGTTTCTTTTAGGATTCTTAGATTGGCTAACGGAGCCATTAAACCCATCAGAATGAGTTACACCAAACGGCTTGGGTTATTTAGACAACCTTGAACTGGACTCGCTCTTCCAATTGACGGACAGTCAATTTCGCTCGTCAACACCTTGCTAACCCATATATTGTCGCACCTCTAATCCCCTTTCCATCCATTCACTTCGCCATATCTCTCCCATTCTTCCCTGAATAAAACAAAGTTAGATAACCAAGGATATATAATTAAATAAAATATTAATTAGTGTAATAACTAATTAAATTAATAATTTAAATAATTAGTAGTTAGGTTAGTTTGTTTAGGTTAGAAATTAGGTTAGTGTAATAAAAAATAAAATTATACAAATATTAATTTAATACAAAACATTAATAAAAATATAAAAAATATTAATAATTATTAATTATTAAAAAATCAAAATAAAAACGAATAAAAATACATATAAAATACAAAACATAAAACAAAAATATAATAAATAAAATTAAAAGAAAATACAATAAAGACATAAAAGAAATAATAACAAATAAATAAAAAATTAAATAAAACAAAAAACATATAAAACAAAACAAATTAAATAAAAAACTATCCTAAGTTAAAACCCACTCCTCATATTTCGGACCCCCCTCCCCCTTACATCACTCAACCAAGGGGTCCGGAAAGTAAAACCACTTCCTTCCACATGTCATCGCCATGTGATTTCGGACCCCCCACCTAATATCACTTACCACCCTAAGGGGGGTCCGGAATCCACGTGTCCCCCTTCAAAACCCACTTTTCGTACAGTTTGACCACCTATCCTCCAAGGACGATTCTGGGAAAACAAGGATGAATTTCAAAAAAATGAGAGAGGTTTTTTCTCATCACAGGACAAAGAACAATAAATTCTTCCATATTTTTCACATCTACTATGGATTGGGAGAATAGAGATCATATTTGGGGCCTATTTTCAGGATTTATTTGCTACCTGTTTTACTCATCTTTTTCAAATGAATATTTCAGAGAGATGGATACGAATTTCCAAAAAAAATGGAGGTTTTTCTCCAATACGAGTTCATCTACAAAAACCTCCTCCAGTTTTGTAACATCTTTCAATATTTGAAAGATATGATCAAGTATTTGACCCCTATTTTTGCAATTGTTCGGTCTATTTTTTGGGGATACACTGTCAGATTTTAATGTAACAGACTGCTCTTTTGGGGGGATGAGTTAGATTCAAACCCTTGAGCTTGAGGTACCTATATATCTCTTGTAATTTTGATGTAATGGGAGTTGGAACCTGTTGAATAAATAGTGTTCATTATTGTAATCAACTTACAGAGCCACGGTTCATCAATCCACTAATGCAATTGCAGCAGTTACAGGATTCATGTGTCATTGTTGGTGGTGAAGTGCTTCTATCATTGTAATATGTTTCCATTGTGCTTCTTAAGTTATTCATATTCTAAATTATTCTAATAATTTTAAAGAACAGAATTTGTTGAGATATACACTCTGATTCTGGCTTAGAAATAATTATCAATGTTTTATGCTTAAGGGTTAATTCCAGGATTCTTTATTGCCCTGTTATAACCTAGTCCTCTAATATTTTTTCTCCAAATCCAAAATCAACATCAAAGAATCCAAAAAGAATGCCTACCTTTCCCTGTAGTTCTGTCTATAGAACCTGTCATTGACTGAACTTCATCTTGTGACTCCATTTCCCAATGGATTTTCTTCCTTTTTCGACCAACTCCAATCAACAAACCCAACCCTAAACTAGATAGCTAGCCTAATATATTCTTTAAAAAAAAGATAAAACTAATAGAGAGAGCCCTCTTTGGGTCTAGGAGGGCTATATCCTAGACTCCAAAGCGGTTTGTGGTTACCTCTTCCCATTTCTTCTTCAGCCTGAGAAATTACGGAGTGATAACATAGTGGTGACTCCACTGGGGACCTTCCTCAGAAAATCATATCAAGTTCCAAATATGATCATTGATGGTGGACAGTGATTAGACATAAGAAGGATTAATCATCCACCTAGTGATTATAATCAACTCCAATCAGTTTTGAAGACTCCATTGGAGGAAGAACCTGAAACATGACAAGACAATCTAAAAAGATCAGGTATGCAATTTGGAATTTTATCCAAGACATAATAGGTTTTATTTTTAATTATTTATTATCTTTTTATGATCACGGCCAAGACCATATTATTGAAACTTATGTTGATCAAATTCAACCTGATGAGCCTCAAGAGATCAAGCCTAGTTTTACAGTCCCTGTACATACTCCTACACCTGTAAATACTCCAGATAGATACAAGCCCCTTGTCTTATCTCCTATACTCCATGACTTCCCTGAAAATTATTACAAATATCTTCCCATGTTTGATGGAGAATATGGTAACATCATTTTTGAGAAACACATTCAAGGTTTTAAGAATTTTCTTGATCTTTTTGAGGTTGAGGAAAATGATGTATGCATCATGCTTTTTTCTCTATCTTTGCAAGATACAGCTAAGGAATGGTTCAAAAGTATGTCAGTTGCAAGCATATCCAATTTTGATCAATTTTTAGAAGTCTTCCTTGGTAGATGGGAGATCAAGATAAATATTTTGCGTATTTTACAAGAGTATGCTCATTTGAAAAGACAGCAAGGAGAAACAGTGCAACACTTTTCAGCCAGATTCAATCAAGTTTACAATTCAATGCATGTTGATATAAAACCGCCTCCTGGTTTAGCTCTCTTACACCACCCAGATGCCTTTGATCCAGAGATGGAATTTAAGTTCAGAGAAAGGAACACTACTACATTCAAGGATATGTAGGATAGTGCAATAATTGTGGAAGCTAATTTGCTAATCAAAAGTTCAAAGATCAAGGCAGAAGAAAGGAAGAAAATAGCAAAGGAGCAGTTGAAATATTCAGAAGCAAAACTAGACATTCTGACCAGTACAATGAAAGAAAAGATGCAAAATTGTATCATGAGAAATGAACGTGTTGTCCAAAATCATCATGTTCCATTGATTATAGAGAAAGAAAGGGTCATTGTTCCCAAGCATTTTGCATCTCACCCTTGGTGTCCTAGATCACAGAAAGATTATTTTATGTATTGAATTCACAACATGGTCAATGATGAAATTCCAAATCCGCTCGTAGAAGAGCAATCACCTGATCTGATGTGTATGATGAACTTTCTTACCTGGATAATCTACCCAAGTATGATCAATATGATGATGATTATGTGGTTGAAATAGATGTTGATTGTTCAAAGAAACCAGTGGTATTCTTTTGGGAGAAGGAAGCTCAGTTACAGCTCAAATATGACAATCAGCCTGTGCATATTAATTATGACAGCAACGAAGAAAATGCAGAAAATATCAGATTAATTGGAAAGTATTTTCCCTTATGTTTCTCTTCATTTCAGTTTCTGAGAGAAAACTATAATCAATTTGTCAATAGTAGGGATGGAGAATGTTCTGATCAATCAGTTGAAGATGTCATTGATGATATGGAAGTTGTTCTAGACCCAGAATTGCAGCCCTTGAGCTACATTAATTTTCAAATCCCAGATGAAATCTTAGAGCCTGAAATAGAATATGAGTTAATACAAAATAATTTTGTACCATTAAGCTTTAATTCATTTCAGTTTTTAAAGAAGAATCTTGATCATGTACTAAATGTTAAGCACATAGAAAACTATGAAGTGTCATTGGAAACAATGCAGCAATCATCCAAGTTCCTACATCATCCAATAGTTGATGTGTTGGATGACTTGTGTTGTCCAAGTCATGTTTCATTTTCTAGCTATGAGCTTAAAAACAATTATTATATAGACTTAATTAGGCAGGCAACTTCATGGGCTTGCTCAGCAGGAGTCTCATTTCAAAGTTCAGCAGAAAATTTGCAGCCATATCAGTAACTGTATAATGATGTAAAAATCATATGTGCCATACCCAATTATGACCATAAATTTGTTGAAAGTCAAGAAATAGGTCGTGTCTTTCCTGATCCCATAGCAGACTACATGGAAGATTTTTTCAGCATAAATGATCAATCATGTTTTCAGCAGTGGCCATTACACTTTGCAGTTTTGATTATGTGGACAAAAGGTAAAGTTGTCCTTTTGATTGTGCTAACAAGCAGTCAAGCAGTCCACTTGTTTCAGCAGCTACATGACTGTCTTCATTGGAATTTTTGTATTATTTGATTCAGCATAATTTTCAGCAGTGTAGGTAGGTAGCAATGTGCAAATAAGCTCAACTCTTTGAGCATCCCTTTCAACAAGTTTTTCAATCTCAATTTCAAATTGCAGTACAGTTTCCAGTTTAGCGTGCATTTCAAATTTCAGTCTTCAGTTTGATTTGGTTTCAGTTGAAGGATCATAACAGGTACAGGTTGCAGAATAAAGTTTTGGGATCAGCCCAATAGATAAGGCACAAGTCTGCAAATTCATATTTATTTGGTTCTTGTCACCTCTTGAAAGAGCTACCATCCCAAGGTGGAGCCTATGTTAGGGTCCTATAATTATAGGAAATCTGATGATTCAGATATCATTTGTTGGTCTCATGATGAATCTCATGGCTTGTTGACTCGCCTCGCTTCCCCCTCTATTTTGCATCATCCTTAAACCGTCTTCCTGTTGCATCATCCACTTATCCTTGCTAATACATATATTGCCGCGCCTCTAATCCCCTTTCCATCCATTCACTTTTCCATATATCTCCCATTCTTCCCTGAATAAAACAAAGTTAGATAACCTAGGATAAATAATTAAATAAAGTATTAATTAGTGTAATAACTAATTAAATTAATAATTTAAATAATTAGTAGTTAGGTTAGTTTGTTTAGGTTAAAAATTAGGTTAGTGTAATAAAAAGTAAAATTAAACAAATATTAATTTAATACAAAACATTAATAATATATATATATATATATATATATATATATATATATATATATATATATATATATTATTATTATTAAAAAATCAAAATAAAAACGAATAAAAAATACATATAAAATACAAAACATAAAACAAAAATACAATAAATAAAATTAAAACAAAATACAATAAAAACATAAAACAAAATAATAATAAATAAAAACAAAATTAAATAAAAACATAAAACAAAATAATAATAAATAAAAACAAAATTAAATAAAACAAAAAAACAAATTAAATAAAAAACTACCCTAAGTTAAAACCCACTCCTCATATTCTAGACCCCCCTCCCCCTTACGTCACTCAACCAAGGTCCGAAAAGTAAAACCACCTCATGCCACATGTCATCACCATGTGATTTCAGACCCCCCCACCCCCTAATACCACTTACCACCCTAGGGGGGATCCGGAATCCACTTTTCCCCCTTCAAAAACCACTTTTCGCACAGTTTGACCACCTATCTTCCAAGGATGATTCCGGGCAAACCGGGATGAATTTTGAAAAATAAAAAGAGGTATTTTCTTATCACAGGAAAAATAACAATAATCTCTTCCATATTTTTCACATCTGCTATGGATTGGGATAATAGAGATCATATTTGGGGCCTATTTTCAGGATTTATTTGTTGCATGTTTTACTCATCTTTTTCAAATGAAGATTCTAGAGATCTAGATACGAATTTCCAAAAAAAGAGGGAGGTTTTTCTCTAATACGAGTTCATCTACAAAAAAATCCTCTGGCTTTGTAACATCTATCAATATTTGAAAGATATGATCAAGTCTTTGACCCCTATTTTTGCAGTTGTTTGGTCTATTTTTGGGGGATACAGTGCCATATTTTAATGTAACAGACTGCCCTTTTGGGGGGATCAATTAGATTCGAACCCCTAAGATTGAGGTGCCTATATATCTCTTGTAATTTTGATGTAATGGGAGTTGGAAACTTTTGAAGAAATAGTTCTCATTAGTGTAATCATCTCACAGAGCCATAGTTCATCAATCCAATAATACAATTGCAGTTGTTACAGGATTCATGTGTCAATCTTCGTGGTGAAGTGCTTATATCATTGTAAATTGTTTCCATTGTGTTTATTAAGTTATTCATATTCTAAATTATGCTAAGAAGTTTAAAGAACATAATTTGTTGAGATATACACTCTGATTCTCGCTTAGACATAATTATCATTGTTTTCTGCTTAAGGGTTAGTTCCAGGATTCTTTATTTCCCTGTTATAACTTGGTCCTCTAATATTTTTTCTCCAAATCCAAAATCAAAATCAACTAATCCAACAAGAATTCCTACTTTTCCATGTAGGTTTGTCTGTAGAACCTATCATTGACTGAAATTTAGCTTGTGAATCCATTTCCCAGTGGCTTTTCTTCCTTTTTCGACCAACTCCAATAAAAAAACCCAACCTTGAACTAGATAGCTAGCCTAATATCTTCTTTAAAACAAAGCTAAAACTAATATAGAGAGCCATATATGGGTATATGGGGGCTAGATCCTGGACTACAAAGAGGTTTTTGGTTACCTCTACCCATTTCTTCTTCAGCCTGAGAAATTACGGAGTGCTAACAGAGAGAAAGAACCGGACACTGAAAGAGATGGAAAATTGCATGCTACAGTCAAAATAATTGGCTCCAAAGCTATGGTCTGAAGCCATAAATTGTGAAACATACATTCAGAACCTTGTTCCTCACAAATCACTAAAGGGAATCACTCATTTCGAAGCTTAGTGAGGAAAGAAACCAAAAGTCTCTCATTTCATAATTTTTGGTTGTCGTGCATGGGCCCATATTCCCTCTGATAAATGAAGGGCACTAGAGCCTCAGAGTGTTGAATGCATATTTGTTGGATACCCTAAATGTGTCAAAGGTTATAGGATGATAAAAACTTCTACTGATTCACTTTTCATTGAGCGAAGTCTGAAGTTTGAAGAGGGTCCACTACATGCAGTTTCAGATGAGCCTCTCAAGGATTTTTTGATGAAACAGTTGAAGAGGGTTTCGATGCTCATTCAAGAAATTTAGATAATGGTGATGAGTAGGTATTTGGATCAGATTCATAGGTTGGTTAGAAGTTCATGGCTACTCTATATCCCCTACCAGTCTGGGCCAAAAATACTTTGCATGATGACGGTGAACTAGTCGGCAATCCGGCGAATCCGAGGAGGACTAGATCACAGTTTTTCGAGGCCCCCACTACCTTGGATGCCACAGAGAAGTTACTTCCCATACATTGCTATATTTCACTTGTAGAAGATATGCATTCATATACAGAGGCCATAGGAAACCCCTTATGGGAAGCTATTATGGATGAGGAGTACAGTTCTCTCATGGAGAACCAAACCTGGGATTTGGTTCCATTTTCGAAAGGAAGAAAGTTTGTTCGATGCAGATGGATATTTCAGAAAAAGATGGATGCAAACTGTGAGATCATTAAGTATAAAGATCAGCTTATTTCTAAAGTTTACTCTCAGGTACATGGCATTGATTATACCAAAAATTTTGCACCAGTTGAAAAAATGGACTCCATCAGGCTAGTTTTGGCCATTGTGGCTTCTCGACACTGGGAATTCCATCACATGGATGTGAAGAGTGATTGTATTCATGGATATATGAAGGAGGAGATATATATGGAGCAGCCATAGGGGTATGTTCATGACTCGTCTCTTGTATGCAGGTTAAAGAAATCATTATATGGGCTCAAACAAGCACCTCGAGCTTGGTATGCAAAAATGGATTCTTTATGCTTTCTCAGGGATTTCATAGATGTAAATCAGATCCAAATGTTTATGTGCTTCACCATGATGACTCCCTTTTTTTATTGTTCTATATGTAGATTACTTACTGATCACAAGGAGTGTTTTATCAGAGATTGCATGGGTTAAGACTGCCTTGCATGATAGATTTTCCATGAGTGATATGGGTTTGTTGCATTATTTTCTTGGTCTCAAGGTATTACAATCTACTTTAGGAATCAATATGGCATAAACCAAGTATGCATTGGATCTACTTGATAGGTTTCAGATGACAGAGTGTAAGTCGGTTGGTTCACATTTTCTTTCCGGGGTCAGATTGGAGGATGGAGTGACTACTCCTTTGGTAGACAGTACTCTTTATTGACAGTTCATAGGTAGTTTATTGTACCTCACACGTACCCATCATGATCTCTCTTATGAAGTGAGCATTTTTTCCAGGTATATGCAGGATCCCCATGAGCTTCATTGGAAATTTGTTAAGAGAATCCTTCAGTATGTAAAAGGCACTCCCTGTTTTGATATTTATTATGCAGATGATTTTCCTCTATCTTTGGTTGGGTACATAGATTCAGATTGAGTTGGCGATGGCACAGAGCACAAGTCCACCTCGGGGTATGTATTCAGCTTTGGTTCTGATCCACTTTGTTGGTCAAGCTAGAAGCAAGTATCTATTTCTTTATCCATGGCAAAGGTAGAGTACAGGGGGGCAATGAATGCTGCCACACAGTGTATTTGGTTGCAGGGTTTACTTTCTGAGTTTGGGATTCAGTATCAGATACCGAATGTCATATTTTGTGACAACCAGGGTACCATTCAGATATCCACTGATCTGGTTCAGAGACAGAGAACCAAGCATATCGAGATACACATGCATTACATCTGGGGGTTGATTCATGATCGAGTGATTTCACTGCAGTACTGCCCAACTGAGCAACAGGTTGCAGACATATTCACCAAATCCTTCATTAAGAATAAATTCTCTGATTTGTGGGATCTTTTGGTTGTGGTAGAGACAACTAGGTAGACTCTCACAGTTTTATTAGCATTTTTTTTATGTCCTCTTTTTTTTTTTTCTTTTTTTTCTTTTTTTGGGGGGCAGGGTGGGGGTCCCATGAGCTTTTCCCTCTTTCCTCATTTTATGAGGGGTTCATTATTGTATTGAGTACCTAAAATGGTATACTAGTGACTCACATTTTCTTATTATGTCACTACAGTTAGGCTTAAGGGGGGGTGTTAGAGTATAATCCTAAATTCCCTTGGTGTATTACTTGTCTTAGGCACCCAGACCTTGGTTAATGCATCCCAATGAATTTTCCTCACTTGATTCGACTTTCTAGAGAGGGTAGGAGACACTTTCCTTGTTTTTAGGGAGTTTTCCTTAAATTTAGGGATATGGACATGGAGTTAATCTTGAGTTCTTTAATTATAAATCCACTTAGTGACTCCTTTCCAACCTCCATGCATAGTTTAAACACATAAAGGAAGGAGAGCACACTTCCTCCTTAAATCAAGGAAATTGTCCCTTGATTTTAGGGATTTCCCCCCTTTCTTTAGTAAAATTTGCATGTTTAGCTAATCAGTTAGTAAACTCGCACTCTTCAGCCTATCGTACTCATGTTAGGTGTGGGTTATATATTTTATACGTTTAGGCATGTGCTTTAGCCATTTTTACACTTCTTTTAGTGGCAGTTGCTATTATTAGTGACAAGATCAATTCCTCTCTACATATTGGATTGATCTCATTGTAATTTTGAACATATTTGTGAATACATTCATTCTTATGGATTAAATTATTCTCTATCTCTCTCTCTTCTTTGTTTATTTACAAATTCATTGGATTAGTATTATTTTTCTCATTGAATTATATATCTCTCGAGTCTCAGCATTTTACAAACCATAGAGTTCAATTAGAGAAAGAGTATAGCCATTGGAAAGTGTTTTAAAAGTAGAATAAATCTGAAGATACCTCTAGATGAAAAGAGCTTATGATGCCTCTGAAAAATCAACAAAATGGAGTCGTAGGGCTTGGTTTTGGACATAAAATTTATGAAAGTGGATGAATGCCAAAATCCATTAAAAGCTTCTTAAATGTGTATGTAATGAAAATTGTCTAACAAATTGTAGTATGGATCTTTTACATATCCAATACAATATATGAGATAGTTACAAGCCATAATTGAAGTGAGATATTTTTAAAGAAGTTAACATGGGAGACATAGAAGAGCCCTTTAAGCATGAGTATTTGGATGTTTTCAATATACCTAGATGCCTCCCTTGGCCATTAAGGCTATCCATGTGAATTCCCTTCTCTATTAATAATCTATTAGGTGGAATTTGAACTCTAAAAACAACATGATCTCAAATTCATATGCACGTACAAGTAGCAACATAAACTAGCATGCATATTTTCAATCCATCCATTAAGATATTGCAATTAGAAAACATTCCATGGATAAGTAAGAATGAACACTTATCTATGATTTATCTAATTCCACCAAATAAGTTGTTGAGGAGTGATTCACTACACAACTATATGGAATCAGTTATGGATTCCACCCCTATACCATGATACGACTAGGGTGAATGAACCTCCTACAAGGCTTTAATTTCACTCAAGCCAACCCATTTTTTCATGACATAGCCAATTTTATCAATACTAAGCACTTTGGGAACTCATCCATCCATGAATTAGCCATCACACTCTCTTCAACTTCCCTATGCAACATAAGGAATATCTTCCCCTTCTCTACTCCATAGTTACTCAATGATCTTATTCCCTTCTAATGCATATAGAAGGAGTCCAAATTGCTAGTTTCCTTTTGGGATTAACTCAGAGATGAAACCCTTGGTCAAAATAGTAAATGGGAAACAATATTAGGGTTGTAGGTTTAATGGTGTATGCTTAGCCATTGTGGACATTCAAACTATTGTTTTACCCTCTAAACCTTACCATTTCATCACATAATCATAGTAGTAAGTCCCTAAGCCTCCACATTCGCTTACCAACCATGAGTATAAGGAGTTATCTTTCCACTATATGCATATTAAAACCTTGGTTGTATACATGTTCCTCCATGATAAGGACATGAAAAAAATTCAAATGAGAGAATGGAGAATGCTCATGGGAGAATAGAAGAATAATGAGGCTTCCTGATCCAGAATGGAACATTATATAATTTTTCATATTAGTAAATTTCTTGGTGGAAAATTTGGAGGAATCAACATAAAAGGCCCATTTAGTGCCAGGTCCTAATTTGGATATTTGGGGTCTAGAACCTTCCATAGCCATTTTGAGGCATCAAATGACATTTTGGGGGGTTAAAACTTTGTGAGCATAGCTTTCAAACCCTCAATATTATTCTACACATCAAGACCTTTCCAATATTGTGGAAATCACCTCCATCAGAATTGGTATGCATAAGTTATGCCTCATGCAAGTTGATCTACCATGTTGACCACCATGGTACCAAGTGGATACCACATCAACCCCCATTACCCACATGTGGGGCTAGTCACTTGTGGACTTTCAAAAATATTCTAGAAGTTCCAAAACCCTTACACTAATTGAAGGTTTAGGCGTGTAAAAACCATAACCCTAATATATGACTATGTTAAATACTGGGTTGCTAGGAGGAGAGGGGTGTCGATGTGTTTTCATGTCACCCATCAACTAGGTGATTTCGGTCCATACTTGAAACTATGTCTCTCTCAAATGGAGAACAAATTTTGAAATTTGGAAAGTGCCAAATGAACCTCACCTATTGATCATGAAGACCCAACAAGTTCTTAAGAATCCAGAATCAGTTTCAATATTGTAGTTCTTCTTCACGCAAGGACAATGGGGATGATTTCTCTTTTGAACAAAAGAGAAGAAAAGAATAGGATACCAAAAATAAATAAATTTCTTATGTTTGTTTTGTTCATCCTCTCATTGGATACCCCTATGTGTCAGCTTCATCCATCATTTTATGGAATCAAAAATAAAGGTCATATGCTCGAGATATTGCCAATTTTCCCACATCCTGTGCTTTTTTGGAACCTCCATTTTTTCCTCCACATCCCTTAAATTGTACGTTGTATCTTCATACTCCATAGTCCATTTCCATACTTTCCACGCTTAGTATAGAAAAATACTTAGTCATTTCCATACTTTCCATTTGTTAGGATATTTAGACACTTAGGAGTTAGTTAAAATCTACTTGGTCTAATGTGTCATTAGGTAAAAGTGTGTTTCTTTAGTATGCATTAGTATGCATTTGTAGTTAGGAAATCTGACGGTCATGATATGTTCCTGACATAAAGTGATCTGACGATTCATATTCTCCTCGATCTTAACGGCCATTGATCTATGTCTTAACACCCGATTGGTCCATGATATCTATTTAAAGAGCATGGAGGGTCATTTGTCAATGATTAGTTGTGAGAAACTCTCTTGTAAAATCTCTATCTAATATTTTTATTTTTCATTAATGAACTGCTCCAAGTGGTCGTGTTGGCTGGGACTGTGGATGTTTCCCCGTAGGGGTTTTACCACATCAAAACACCGGTGTGTTGATATTTGATCTAGTTGTGTGAGTGGTTACTGAAGTTTTTCATCCTCTATTGGAATACCTGTGTTTTCGAACATGGTAACAGAGCATGTTTGAAGACCCGCTCCTATTGTAGATCGAAATCGTGAAGTCGAGTTGCCTCATCTCCATTTTCTTCCATTTTCGTACATTTCTGGGTTGAGAGGACTATTCCATTGCGTCTGGAGTGCTCATTTCATTCAGGAATGCCTTTCATTTCACTCGAAAAGGTTTTTGTTTTCCCAATATATAGCCATTTCAATTAGATCCAGAGGTATAAAGCCTGAATAAGCCCTTTTTAAATTTTTTGCAGATTATTATTTCGGTTTTATTTCATTTTTATATTGTTTGTTTCTGAGTTGCTACTCTTTTAGATCTGTGTATTCTCTTTTCCCCGCACCCTGTGCAATCTTGGAAAATTAAAAACAGATAGGAAAAGGTGCATTTTTCAGGTAAGTTAACCGAGATCTAACCCTTGTTGTCATCGAGAAGCGAAAAAAACTTCTTCTGTGAAAAAAGTTTTTTTTTTCACTCTCTCCAAGGTCATCTTCCACAACAACAACAACAACCCCAATCCTCTTGCTAAAAAATACAATATGTTTTGTTAACCCACTTGGTTAAAAGTTTCCTTATTAAGTAAGAGGTTTGAGTTCAAGTCTCTCTTTTTGTTACTTTTTTTTGTTTAAGTTCATGCTCCATTGTAAAGTGTATTTCACTTCAAGTATAAAAGTGAATCACTATAAGTAGCTTTAATATTTTAGATTTATTTACTTTGCATGTAGCTTTTCTTTTATAAAGTAACTTCATTGTAAAAGTGAACCCCACTTATTTTTATAAAAGTGGGTCACTTCATAAAGCAACTTACACCATCACGTGGTCATTTGGTTACTGTTTATGCCTTTTTTTAAAGGCCATAACTTTCACATCCAAAGTCTGTTTTCAGTGTCGTTTTTTTTAAAACCGCCTAATTTTTAGAGATCTTTCCATCCAAATCATTAGTTTCAGTTTTTAAATACATATTATCTACATATTTAATATGGCTTCTTCAAGTAATCTTTTTCTTACCAACACCAACCACTTCCAATGGAAATCTCATATGGAGGATTTATTAAGAAGCAAATGCTTGTACCAAATTACCTTGGAAAAGGAAACAGAACCTACTGATCTTGATAAGAAAGTCAAATGGGCTAAAAGGAATGACGAATCACATGGACTAATTAGAATGTCCTTCTCTCTTTATTTAAGGTTCACCCTTCAAAATTTTGATAAACTCAATGAAGCTTGGGAAAAGATTGAATCTGTGTTTTGTAAACACAATATTATTCGAACAAAACAGTTAGAAAACCAAGTACTGACTTTAAGTCCAAGTAATTTTTCTTGCATTGAAGACTATCTATCTAAATTTAAAACACTCAGAATTTTATGTGAAGAATGTAAGATAAAGATGGATGAAGAGCCCCCCGTATGGGGTGTTAGTGCGAGCCACTTGGCGAGAGGCGGAGGAAAGGTCAGGCCAGCGAGGCAGGGAGCCATGTGCTGGGATCGTGCCAAATCCTGCCACTTAGACCTCGCACTTATTTGATTTTACATCACTACAACACAATTAACACTGGTGAGCCCGACTCCCATTACCGACTATACCATGTCTCCTCCATCTGCAAGTGACTTTAATCCCCGCTTGCAACCCAACCCTCTCATTCCTCCGCTACCCAGGCCTAGCTTACTCTATTTTTTCATGGTGCTCGCAGCCTTCGGCCTTCTCCAAGCTCTCCACATCCACATCGGGCATTTGGTTCAGTTATGCCTTCACTCTGAGCTCAGTATGTCGTACCAAAGAGGAAGGCCAAGAAGAGGATCTCCATGGCATCCTCCTCGGCCCCGTGTTTCTGTTTCTCCCCCTGGTTCACCCTCCACGTACTCCTCACAGCCTTTACAGCCTGAGCTGGAACCTCTCACCTCCTCTACCCCGCCTGCCTCCCGGTTTGAATGCCTAGTCATCATTGATAGCTCGTCGGGATCTCTTTCATGATTTCCCGCAGCTCCACCGAATTCCTGAGCCAGCGGCCCTTCTCTTGCACTGGAAGTTTTCTCCTCCCAGCCACCCTTGGGGATGCCACCCTTTCTTTGAAATGCCCAAAACAATGCGTACTCATCTATCGACTTCATCCCTGACTCGTAGCTGAAAGATAGTATGCCCATCCTCTATGGGATGTTCTTTGAGCTCTGGCAAGGATTGGAGGACCTCCAATTCCGACTGCATCTTCTGGATGGGAAGACTTCAACCCTCCTTCAGATCCTATCCACCTTCCCGGAAGCTTTCCACTCTACTCCAAAAGGCATGGCATCAACAGAGGTGCCCCATGCAGAGGGCGTCGACAAGAATGAACAGGTGCAACAACCAGAAGGAGTCGTCGTGGTGTAGGTCACGCACGGGGACACAGAGGTCGCGACAGCTACGAGCATCCATGCGCACAGTCCACCTAGAGATACCCTGCCAGTTGTCAACCTATATGAGAGAAACTTGGACGTTGATATGCAACTGGAAGGCAAAGGGATGCCCATCGAAGAGGAACCTTGGGACGCGGCCTATCAAGCCACCTGGCCAGGTTATTCACCAAGTGTCTGACCCCACAGGGGATTTGTTCTTTTTACTAGTTTCTTTTCATAGCTGTAGCCTAGTCAGCTTAGTTCCATTTATCTAAGACTGACAGACTGTAAACAGCTAGACTTACCTGGCTGGCTGAACTGGTTTCCCGTCTCTTGGGGAAGTTCGGTAACTACAGCACGATTGTTTTCAAGTTTCTGTACCTCTGGACTAGTTTTTTGAAGGTCCTTTTTATATTAAATCCCTTACTTACAAAAAAAAAAAGATGGATGAAGAGCGTTGCATCTATCTTATTCTTTCTAAGCTAGGTAGTGCATATTATGTGTTTGTATATACCTTTTATGCCATGAAAGAGGCTCTAGGGACAGCTTATCAAAAACCCACTCTTGAGTCCTTTTGTGATGCTTTGATTAGAGAGAAAGATAAGCTTGTACAACTTGAAGTGATCAACACACAGGTACCTCCAACAAAGCCTTAGTCGCCCATCAGAAAGATAAACCCAAGAATCCAAAGAAGCAACATCATTGCCATAACAACAAGAAACATAAGGGTCCCAAACCCACTCAAGCAGCTTTCGCTCCTAATGGTGACAAAGGAGCAAAATATAAAAATAAGAAGACTGACAGACATTGCAACTTTTGTGATAAATATGGTCATGATGAGTCCAAATGTTTCAAGAAGATGGCAGTTTTAGAAGAAATGATGAAGAAGCACAACATCAATATTGATTCTACTCCTTCTTCTTATTCTCATGGACATGCACTTTCTACTTCTGGTTTCTCCTTCAATACAGCTTCTACTTCTTCTTCTGATGAGTGGCTTATTGATTCTGGAGCATCTTATCATATGGCTAAGGATAAAGGCATATTTTTTGCTATAAATGAATGTAACACCAAGAAAATATTTGTTGGTGATGATAGATCTCTTAGTGTTGAAGGATCTGGAATAGTTCAAGTAGAAAATGGTCATTTCAATGATGTATTATGTGTTCCAAGTCTTTTTTGTAACCTTCTATCAGTATATCAAATCACTCATTCAGGTGAAGGTAAAACTGTATAGTTTTCACCTCACCAAGTTGTAATCAAGGATCTAAAATATCCTAAGCATGTTCTTGCAAATCGAATTGTTGATGATATTACCAGGTTGTACAAGTTTGACAACTTTGGCTCATCATATTTTTCATCAGTTTTTGTTGCTCATAGTGATGACTAGAGCAAACTTTGGCATGAGCGGTTTGTTCATCTAAACTATCGCTCATTACCTATGTAATCAACAAATGGTGACTGATCTTCCTCCTATTTCATGCAGAGATGGTGTTTGTGCCAGTTGTGTTCTCGACAAACATCATTGGGACAGTTTTGACAAACATGCCTCTTGGCACGCCTCGAACCCTTTATCGCTTGTTCACAATAATTTGTGTGGTCCACTTTATTCTCCTTCTTTTTCTGGGTGCAATTATTTCTTAACTTTCATTAATGACTTTTCTAGACGTACTTGGGTTTACTTCTTAAAACTTAAGAGTGAAGTTTTTGACAAGTTTTTGGCCTACAAGACCCTTGTAGAAAACCAATCTGGACATCAAATTCAAAGGTTAAGAACAGATAATGGAGGCAAATATGTGAACAATAATTTTACAAGTTACTGCACTACACGAAGCATCCAAATGCAACACATCATTTCATATACACCACAAAAAAATGGTGTTGTTGAGAGAAAGAACCGCACATTAAAAGAAATGGCTAATTGTATGATCCAATCTAAGGGATTAAGTCTAAAGTATTTAGCGGAAGCCATCAACTGTGAAAATGACAAAGTAAATCACACTCTCACAAAGGCTCTTAAAAATATAACACCGAAAGAAGATTAGACTAAAATTAAACCAGATGTAAGTCACTTATGTGTATTTGGAAGTATAGCATGGGCTCACATTCATGATGAGAAAAGGAAAGCATTGCAGCCTAAAAGTGAGAAGTGTATATGTGTTGGCTATTCTGAAGATGTCAAAGGTTATAGACTTCTTCAACCACATTGTAATGAAATTATTATTAGAAGAGATCTTAAATTTGATGAAAATATCTTGGCCTGCGAGCCTAATTCGACGTTTTTTCCTTCTTTGGCCTGCGAACCTAATTTGACGTTTGTGCCTTCTTCGGCCTGCAAGCCATCTTTGGCGTTTGTGCCTTCTTTTGTTCCTATTCTGGTTTCTTTTTCAGATGATGACAGTGAGGATGAAAATCCACCTCTGCCTACTCACCATCCTCCAGATGAGTCCTTTGAACTTGAACTAGCACCAGCTCCAGCTCCACCGCTTCCTACATGGGTTCATTCAACACGAGAAGTAGTTGGTGATATTGTTGGTGATCTTTGAGATCAACGTTGGACACGTTCACAGTTCCAGTGAGCCTCTTCCCTTTTGTCTTAAGTTTCATAGACTCATGATCCAAAGAAATTTGCAGAAGCTTCAGGTCATCCAGATTGGGATACAGCAATCAATGAAGAGTATCGTTCTTTAATGGAAAGTGATACTTGGGATCTTGTACCTCTTCCAAAAAGAAGAAAACTTGTCAGATATAAATGGGTCTACAGAACTAAGTATGCATCAGATGGAAGTTTTAAAAGACACAAAGCTCGGTTAGTTGCCAAAGGATTTTCCCAAGTTGAAGGAATTGATTATAATGAAACCTTTTCCCCTGTAGCCAAAATGAATTCCATCCACCTTGTTATTTCCCTTGTTGCCTCACATAAATGGGAGGTCTATGAGATGGATGTTAAATCCACCTTCTTGCATGGAGATTTGCAAGAAGAAATCTTCATGGAACAACCTCCTCACTATGTCCAGAATGACTCTAACCTTGTTTGTCGCCTTAAGAAATCTATTTATGGTCTTAAAAAATCTCCCCGATCTTGGTATGTGAAAATGGACAGCTTTGTTATTGCCATCGGATTCTCTAGATGCCATTCTGATCCTAATATATATACCAAGAAAGTAGGAAGCCATCTCATAATCCTTTCCCTTTATGTTGATGACCTTATCCTTATTGGTAGTGACTCAAAAATTTTAAACCATGTGAAAACTAGCCTTGAGAAGAAATTTGAAATGACAGACTTAGGCTTTTTGCACTATTACCTTAGCCTCCAAGTTTTACAAACCAGTGAAGGAATTTTTCTTTCCCAATCTAAGTATGCTTGTGACCTTATTCATCGCTTTCACATGGACAATTGTAAACCAGCCCCTTCTCCCTTCCAGTCTGGAGTCAATCTTGTTGCCACCTATAATTCTCCTGAAGTTGATGCCACCTTGTACTGTCAGTTAATTGGTAGCCTCTTATACTTGACTCATACCCGTCCCGATCTTTCCTTTTTTGTTGGTATTTTTGCCCGGTATATGCAAACACCCCATGAAAGCCATTGGAAAGTAGCTAAAAGGATACTTCTCTATGTTCATGGTACAGTTTAGTTTGGGATACATTACAGTTCAGGGGGGACTCACTAGTACATATTGTAAAAATTCCGACATTCTATTTGCGGCGTTATGGACAAAATTGTCCATACTGTCAGAAAATAGAGGAAATTTAAAAAAAAAATCATATTGCCCGATAACGTTGGTATTGCCACTTTGACGTCTCTCTTGCCACATTAACGTCTCTCTTTCCATGTTTCTGACTCTCTTGCCATGTTTTCCACCTAGTCATCTCTCTTGCCACGTTTGTGACATAATCGTCTCTCTTGCCACGTTTGTGTCCACATCCTAGAAGTCTATAATAGTATATAATATTAGTGGAATCCAATGTAAAGATAATGACCAATCTATTGCATATAATAAATGAAAATTTTATTTCAACATTCCCTCGGGCCTTCTATAATGTTAATATTAATATTACTCATAAGGTACACTATCAAGCTTAAGCAAAGTAGAGTTTTCCATTGTGAAAGCCAAGAAGGTCATAACCTTATTTGAATGCATTGTAGAGTTTTCCACCACTTTTTAGGAACACCATGGCAATGAATCACCCACTAATGAGAAATTGTTCCTTTCATCCTCCAATGATCCACAATATGGGGACCTCATACTTGTCTATTTCCTAACCCTTTGCACCATTTTCACAGTTGGATTTATGTTTTTTCTCTTCTTTACATGGTTGTCATTGTTTCTTGGGTGTAGGAATTTGAACACGTTATCATTTGGATTCAAGATCATTCACCTTCTTTTCATGGACTACTATAAGTATTTGTCTAAGACATCATATAGGTTTAATATTTCCCTCCACATATTCACATTTAAACCTTTTTTCCAATTCAATCACCTTAGGGTCCACCTTGGTTGGACATTGGTACTTTGACACCTATTTTAAGACTTGTCCAATGTTAGATCCTCCCTATGATGGGTAACCCCAATTTAGCACCCTTTGTAGTTTGACATCCATCGTGAGTGTTCCCCATATAAATGAGATCCTTTATAGTCTTAGATGGCACTTGAACCTCATTCTCTTCTCTTC
>ML787318.1:147035-165539 GCA_009831015.1 Picea engelmannii
AATGATTAGGTCATACGCCCCAAGAGCAGTGACGTATACCTTTAACCTGGTAGTACACACTCCCAGGTCTACTATACAATTATCGACACTAGGTCCTACTGCTTGTTTTTCCCCCGAAGCCATCTCGACTTGTTTAAATTCATTGTGCTCGTAGGCTTCCAACCCACTCTTTTCTAATGCAGATGGTGAAATGAAACTATCTGTCACGCCAGAATCAAATAAAATCTTAAGATTGATATGATTTAGCGTACCTGATGACTCCACCACCGTGGATTGATGTTCGGTCCGGCGGTTATTAACTGCTGCGTAAATATGGTGGCTGCTACTTGATCTCCCCATCGGCGCCTTTCCTTCTCTATGCACGAACCCTGATTGTAACTCTGGACAGTCCCATTCGTAATGGGGTCCTTTGCATCTCCAACAGGCAATACGAGATTGAACCGGTGCACTGTTATGTGACTGATTCCTAAACGAGTTCCTTCCCCTGGAACCCCTGCCCCTGCTCACTGTTCCCTGAGATGGTCGTGGTCATGTCTGCACCATTGGCGATGAACGAGATGCTTCACTCGCTTATATTGAAATCCCTGTAGCTAATGTCCTTGGCGTGAATTTGTTACCATATGGCGGTGGCCTTGAGCCCCCTCCCCTAGGAAATGTCCTCGGGGCCTTTCCTACGAATCTCGGGCGATGCAGAAATGTTGGTCTTGTACCCCCAGTCAAGTTCATATGTTCTTCCACGTAACGCGCACTTTCCACTGCCTCCGCTACTGAAGACGGCTTCCACATCCTCACCATAGCTCTTATCCTAGGGTTCAATCCATAGATGAAGCGCTCTTCCTGTCGTTGGTCACTATCCAAATACGACACATATTTGACCAGTTCCATAAACCTGATCTCATATTCTTCTACCGTTTTGTTTCCCTGTACTAAGGCATGAAATGCCCCAACCTGTTGTTCCTCGTAGTACGCCGGTATATATTTCCTCCTGAAACCTTCCTCAAAAAGTTCCCAAGATACTATGTCTGGGGTAAGGTGCAATTGTCTTTCCAGGTTGCCCCACCAGTTCAAGGCGTTGTCTCTTAACTGAAAAATGGCGATCTTCGCCTTTGAATTGGACGCATAGTCCCTTAAGGAAAAACACATGGTCATGCCTTCCAACCATGCTTCCGCGCGTTCACTGGCGCGACCTCCGGAAAACTCCGGAAGTTTGATCTTCTGCAACTCTCACGTGATGTCTTCAGGTGGAGGTCCTCCCCCTAAATCCCTTGACACTTCTGGGTTACCCGCTCCAGACGGTGGGGGTTCCACTTCAATCCCTGCCGATTGTCGCCCCTTTAAAGTTTCGTTGATGGCTTCCAACGAGCGCAGTATGAGGGCTAGCTCGGGCGATGGTGGTGGTGGCACTAGCGGTGCTTGCGACGACGCTCCCCTGCCTCAACTCCCTCGAGTCCTGACCATCCTGTATTGTTTGACCTGCATCCACCAAAGTTGTCAGGGTGAGTTCCAGGATGTTTCAAATTGGTGCTACTCAAACTAGAAACAGGGTTAGGCATAAGTTTTCTTTACTTGTCTGTAAACAGACATTACTCCATTAGGGGATTGGCTAAGTTAGGGTTAGGTTTAAGCATCTAAGCTTCGTTTCTTCACCCCTACGAAAACAACTATTGGTTCCTTTTCCATGTAGCTACGCTAGCTTTGTGCCTTACTCGCCACTTCCTAGGCTTACTCTCCTAGTGCATATGTCACCTCATTCCCGCTTGTCCTAGTCTGAGCCCTTTTAATTTACGCTTACAACTTGATTAAAATGACTCCCGACCTTATGTTTATTAATTTAAGCCGATATGCGTACACCAGCGCTATGTACCTTTCGGCGTTAGTGTTCTTCTTAAGATGTTGTGTTGAGCACATACGTCCCTTTGTGGGCTCCTCCATTTATGTCTTTGGCACTTGATAGCTTGGCATGTGGTCCTGGCTATGACAGTTAAAGTATTTATTTGTGAAATTATTGTAAAAGAAACAACGCATGGCGCGTTGGTAGGGCGGATTTTGTAAAGACTCGACCGGTGGGGAGGTCCGGGGTTCAAATCTTACGGACTCCATTTAAATTTATACCTAGCCCTTTAACTAATATTTTATTAAACTCTTTACTTAACTTAACTTAACTAATTAGTTAATTAACTTAACTTAGTTAATTAGTTTAATAGTTTAATTATTTTTACTTAATTTATCAATTAAACTTTATTAATTTCCTAAATTTATAATTTATTAATATTTATTTCAATATAGTATTCATTTATTATATATATATATATATTTGAAATTTATATCGTAAATAAAGAGAAATAAATACTATTATTTGTTAAATAATATTAAAATGGACTTACCCAGCTACGTGCATTTTGCATGCACTCCACGTGTTAGTCCGCCTCCTTCTCGGCAGGCTCGTTGCTTGGCTCCTTCGCAAATGCTCGGCTCCCTGGCAATGCTTTTTCATTTTGTAACATGGGCGCTCCTCCCATTCATTCTGTTCACTTCCGTTGGCATCCATTTTCTCCGAGCTTTGGTTGGTCATGGATTGTTGTCTGTGCAGGAAAGAGAGAAGTCTATGAGGATCCATAACCGTTCCTCAATCTTTGTGTTTTCCGTGTGAGGGTCATGTGAAAAGATGGCAGGGAATCACATATTCACAGAGGAAGTAGAGGATGAGGAGGAGAAATTTTGTTTTTCTTCAATTTTCTTTTCAGTCGATTCTGTGTTTATTTTACGTGCTTTGTATACGGAATTTTCGCTTCAAAAGGCTTCTAAAGTCTGCCAAATCCATGCCTCCATTGGCTTTCCTTTTGACGATTTAGGGTTTTTTTTTTTTTTTGAACTAATTTAAACCNATCAGATTTTAGTGTTGTGGTTTAATTTGTTTTCTGGTTTAATTTGTTTTCTTGACAATAGGTTTTGAGCATCTGTTTGTTCCAGAACCCGTCCCAAAAGAACAAAGTGAGAATAAGGCTATCCCTGTGTGTTTGGCAATAGCGCTCGGGTGTTGACTTGTATGTTGTTGTTGGTCATTGGGTTGTGTTGATGAAGATCTACGGGCACTATTCTAAATTAGAGATTGGCCATCGTTATAGTAAATTGGAGATTGGTTGTGTTGATGAAAGGTCTCCAACCAATATTGAACGTGTCCCAAAATAATTTCCTGAAGAATTTAAAGAGGGCAGGAAGAATGAGAACAATAACAATTCTGAGGAGGAGTTCTCTTCCGAATTGTTGATACACGAGCAAGATAATGGCAGCGGTGAGAAAATTCTGGTGGCTTTTGAATCTGCGTCTGCAGGTCCTTCGGACGCCATTGAAGGTTACATCCCTCAAGGAGAGCAGCAGCGTCTTCATCTTCAGCTTCCTGCAGACAAGTTCGTTTCAAAATCGCCCAAAAAAAAGGTATGTCCAACTTTACTGATTGATTTCTGGCAATGGCAATGTGTGTGCGTGAGAGAGAAACTTGTGAAAGTTTGATGCGAACTTGTTTTCTTTTGCATCAACATCTTATATTGCACCGCGAATCATTAATCCTCATTCTTTATTTACCCTAGCAGGCCTCATTATGTAATGGCCGATTTTCAATAATTCTTCATTTTTATTTTTTTTAATAACTTTTTTACCCATTAATCAAGATTTATCACCTTTAATAATGCAGTTGAGTTCCACGTCTAAAGTATTGACATTTGTTTGTATACATTGTCTCCTATCTGTGTTTATCTAGTATATCTTTTTATATTCTCGGTATACTTCTAGAATACACATCGCAGGTTTTACACAATGAACTACGACAATTTATACAGTGTCTTCATATAAGGAAATCACCACTATACAACATTGCCAAACATATCTAACAAACAACACACAATGAAGTAGAGGAGAATGTTTTTCTTCTGTTTCCCCACATCAATAATAGTTTTAAATATATTTAACTACTGCAATGATCCGACAGCATCATAAATAGTAAAAACATCCCTAACATAAAATTGGACTTCAGTAATTAGCTGTATAACTACACAAATTTGGAAGAAATTCATAGAACCCCTAATAAATCCAAGTACCAGGATTGTTCATATCCAGCCGACTTGAAAATGCTCTATTGAGATAGATTCCAATCGAGTATTTTCAGGGTCATCCAATCTTCTGCTCTTAGGGCAACTTTACAGTGAACAAAAAAAAAGAATATTTGTGTTCAAGAATCCTTCAAGTTACAGGCGATAGAGTTTAGACCTACTCAATCCACCCAGGTAGACCATAATCCAGCCCTAAAAAATTTGCTTAGTCAACTTACACCTTAGTAACTCAGAATTATCCCAGTAATTGAATTGAATCAAGTCCGACATCCCATGAAAAGTACAAAATTGCTGGAATCTCTCACATTCTAGAGTACAATTTAGTAACTATAAAACCCAATCAACCCTGTTGAACAATACTTATAATAAACTACATTGAACACAACAGATGAATAGACATTTTCTTCTATCAAATTAAGTCCATTTCAGCTTGGACAAATGCATATGGAGAAGAATAACACGAGAGGCATAAAAACTAGTGAAAACGGAAAGATCTGCACCATAGCTAGTCTACAGTAGCATGAATAGACATAAACCCCAAAAACATTTTTCAGTATTTAACAACGACCCTAGTTGTATGTTTCACTTTAGTAATTTGTTTTTGCATTTATTTATTTTCTTTTTATTTTTATTAAAGTTTCTATGTTTTGTGTGCAGGTTAAGTGTGGCTGGAGTTTTTTCTCAAAAGAATGTACACATAAAACTACCCCTTATTTAGGCCCTTGGTTCCAGATTTGAACCAGGGCTCTGATACCAAATGTAATGGCGGAATTAATTTAAACAACCATTGAATTACAACACAACAGTAAAATTTAAAAATTACTGCATTAGCACATTTGCAATTCAAATTCATCATAACCATAATATTTAATAACAAATTTTTATACAAAACAATGCATATCTTGGTAAATACCTGAAACTGATGCTATCAACCTGTGTTTGCCTGCTACTTGCTCCCTTTTCGCTTCTGGAAGCACTACCCAAAACCGACCTCCCTGCCGACTAGTTAACTCCTAGCCCTAGGATATCAACGGATATCCTAGCCCTCCATGCCCAAAACCCCCAGCAACCCTTGTGCACTGCTATAATCCAAACTCTCAAAGTCTCCCTCTCCCTGCAATACTCCGAGCTCCCAAAATCCTTCTCCAGTCCCGTCGAATGCTCCTCCCCTTCCACTCCTTTCCTTCCTTATCCCTCCTTCACCGACACTCCTGCCCCCATTAACTCCTGACCTAACTCCTTTATTACCCCTTATCCTCCTGCTGTTAATACCCTTATCCCTCCTTTATTACTTATCCTCATGTATTTAATATTTTATCCTTTGTGGGATACGTAACCTAATTTAAATATTATATCTTATTATCCACCTTTTATTTAATACTTTATTAATTAATTAATTAATTAATAATCAAATTAATCATTAACCATCATGAACAACTATTTTAATAATAATCAATTAGAAATGTTATTTTAAGACATAAATATAGTTTAGCTAATCTTTTAGGATTATATTATTAAATTAATTATTCTTAATAATCAAGGGTCGTTACAAAATTTCAGAACCCACACTAAAAAAAACTCAGCCGACCCCGATCGACGGCAAGTTGGGATAGAGGAGATCACCCCACAGGATAAAGAAGGATCCCACATCTCTTGACCATCTCGACACTCTGTAAACAGGGCCACTTCAGCGAGGCTTTAGACGTTCTGGGTATCACAGGTAAACATTTAGACTGCTCTATGTATATTTGTCTTCTGTAGGGATGTATTCAAAGAAATGCCCTACTAGAGGGTAAGGTGATCCATGCCCACATCAAGACAAGTGGATTTACAGGAGACGCACTTTTACACAACACACTTCTCAACGTGTATGCCAAGTGCGGCACTATGGTGCACGCTCGCAAAGTATAAGACCAAATGCCTGAACGAAATGCATGCTCGTGGACAGTCATGATTGTTGCTTCCACAAGGGATGGGCTTCCTGAGGAGGCATTGACACTCTTTCACCGGATGTCAAGAACAGGTCTCCAACACAATCACTTCACATTTGCTATTGTTCTTCCAGCATGCGCCAATTCGGCATCACTATGGAAGGGCGTGGAGATTCATACGAAAATTATAAAATCTGGGTTTGAGCCTGATCTGGTTGTTGTCAATGCCCTTATAGACATGTATGCAAAATGTGGCAACATAGAGAATGCACATGAATTGTTTGACAAAATGCTTCAACGAGATGTGGTTTCCTGGACAGCATTGATTGCAGGATATGCACATAATGGGTTGCTTGATGTGGCGAAGTCTGCTTTTGAGAAGCTTGATAGTACTTTTGGGGTTTTTGAGAAGGAATCTCTGCAGAAGATTATGGGGCTAGCCGCTAAAGTACCTGGTCCCTATGAGGTGATGTTTGGTAGCCCATACCTTGTTTTTTCCAAGAAAACAATTCTTGTAGTTTTATTTATAAAAACAATATTGCATTTGACAGAGGTTCTAAAGCATTCAGATTTAGCCTCTTAGGCCTTGTAAAAATTGACCTGAGTAAGTCCCATTACAAAATTAGAACATAAAATTGCTCCAAAATATCATAACATATTTCCAAAAAACGTTTTCCTTATGTTTACATATTTATCATCACCAAGGAAAACTTTTAGTTAGAAAGACCTGTATATTCCATCCATATAGCCTTGTGTTAACAACAAAAAATGCAGTACTGATGAAAATAAGTATTATATTACAACCACGGTTCATGTGTGAACTCCGATTTATGGCCTCGTTGATCCTTTGAAACTATCCATACACCATGATCCATCCTTATTTAGATAATCAATTTGTAGTCACATTCCTACCCTTGTAGATACGAGAAAAACAAATATGAGTGATAGTTCACTGTAATGGATTGCTTGTCCCACTCGCAATCTTATCTGAATCTTACAAATCCATAATAGATTGATTGTCCCACAATTTATGATAGTGCCACAATTTTTCTAAGGCCCAATGATTTGAAACTTTACGCACAACTCCATTTTGGGACCTGCTTGCGTGTTTTATCCAATGTATCCCAAGAATTTAGACACCATGGACTTGTTGTGCTTGTTGATTTGTTATGGACTTCCATACACGTGGGAGAATCTTGAATCATCCAATTATTTTATAATCCATTACATGATTGGAGTATCCCTCTTTTCAATTAATGGGCTTGATTTGTCATGGACTTGCATACAAGAAAGACCTTATAACTTCCCCTGGAAATGCTCCAATCTGTCCATTAAAAAGCAGGTAGCAGAACGAGTTGGGGGTTCCTTTGGTAGAGACTCTGCAATTTCCTTCAGAGAAGACTATGAAAACCTAGAGAGATCTAGGATACTTTGTGATTCTTTTTAAACACTGATAATAATAGACTGAGCGTCATCATTCCAAGCTGGTTTTCCCCATTTGTGTTTCCAGGGTAAATCATTTTCTTACATGGTTGATTTATGTGCATCCTAGCCTTAGTTTTGTGTTTATTTATTGCTATGTTTCACTTTGAATTCCTAGCATAGTGGTATTGCTCAAATCTCTCCATTGATTGAAGCCTAAGACAAAAACGCTTTATTCTCATAAAGCAGAGCATTTACAAAAGATAGCAAGAAGGGGAAGTGCCATATGGTGCCATCTTCATTAATGCACTCAATGTTAATTACAGATAAGATAAGATCAAATAATTTTATTAATGTCCAACAAATGACCACAAAAGTGTAGGTCAATGGGACTAAAGGATATATCCAGTGTGAATACAATGTGGGAGTGTAGAAGCAGATCCTATATAATGAGAGAAAGAAATCTCCCTCTTGTCTTCAATTTTCAATTGGGGGAAAAAGGATGCTTTCATGCTTGTCAACTACCCTCTATTATAGTTGATTTGTCCCAACATGTAGATTCTTCTCATTTTCAGTTTGCAAATAGTTAATAATAATATTTGACTTCAGTTACATATGGTGAATCATGCAGTACTAATTTGTGTTGGTCGGCCAAGCCCACTATATGCCGAGACATAAAAATATATGCAAGGTGAAAAGCATTGTGCTAACACCTTTCAACCAGAAATTATCTCCTCTGCCATATTTGTTGTTTCCTTTACATACTTTAGTATCCTTTTGGTCAATGTCCAGTGTTCAGCCTTAGGAGTTGTCATGAATCTAGAAATTTGGTTGACCCCGAAACTCAGGTCCGACCTGGTGACTATAAGATAAATTAGGCTCCCCATGAGCTGCCTATATGCTGATTCATTAGCCAGTTTTGAATCAGATTTGGCTGAAAGTTTCAGTGTTGCCTCCATTAGCATAGTTCTAATTTTACAATCATTCATCCTGGACCTCTCCAACAAAATTTTAGCATACTTAGTTTGAGAATCAAAAAGACAACTATTAGTCTACGAAATCCCTACTTCTAAGTAGTAGTGCAGGAGGTCTAAGTAAGTGATGCCAAAAGAAAAACATAACCCAAACTTTACCTTTTGAATTGCATGGACCTTGCTAGCCATGACCCTAATGTCATCCGTACATACAGGAAAAATACGAACTCGCCATCATTGCTACACTTCACATTTATTATTATTGCTTATACAAGACTCCAAAGCTCCAAATGAATACAAAACATTGTCATTTGAGAGGGGGCTTGCATTAAGGTGTCCATCATTTCCTGCACACTTATTTCTCTACTTGCTTTTCACCCTTATGTTGCCTTGCACACTTGAGAATGTATTTTCTTACACCTTGATACTTGTCATCTCTTATTAACATAACATATTCTTTTATTCTTTCCACTAAAGATAAAATAAGAATAAAAATTAAATAAAAATATTC
Organism: Picea engelmannii; assembly: GCA_009831015.1. NCBI lineage: Eukaryota > Viridiplantae > Streptophyta > Pinopsida > Pinales > Pinaceae > Picea > Picea engelmannii. The sequence goes on from ML787318.1 coordinate 155,980, forward strand.
ATATTCCATGAAATTTCCCCATAAGTCCATGGAGGTGTCAATGTTTTGTCGATTGAAGCATGAATATTGATTAATATAGTTGTGTCATTCCACCTTGTCATTATAATTTTTAAATTTTGTTTACTCCACCTAAATATACAAACATATTCATTCTATTTTCCTCATTCTAACATCAATTTAGTCATCCCCCCATGGATTTTAATTCATGATTTCTTACCTATGTCCCTCTCATATTTTATCTATGTCAATGGAAGTCTTGTGTCACCCCCATTTTCACCTCTCCTATGACAAGGCCAAGTGTTGGTCCTTCATTATTACTCTCATTCAGCTTATGTTTCTTTAAGGGAATCCATCATCACCCTCCACGTATAAAAAGGCCTTTGAGGATCTTTGTATTGAATTATAAGGTTATATCATTAGAATTATCTTGGGTTCCCCATATTGGAACCATTCTTATACATTTTCTACTTGCTTGTTTGAAGTTTGGGAAGAGAGATGGAGATGCTTCTAGACTCATGAGCCCTTTTGAGGAAATAAACTTGAGGAGAGAAGGTTTAGATCTACCCATCTCATGCAAGGTAACAATGCACTATTTTCTTGTTGATTACATAATAATTTCATTTCTTTTCCCATTTCACATTGTTGTTTCATGTCAATTATATGCAATTTTATGGATGGGTATTAAGTAAATTATGGATTTTACCATTTTGAGAAAGTTAGTGCTAGAGTTTACCATTATAGAAAACATTAAGATTTTATTCGTCGTCATGTGTGTAGGTTTATTTCAAGACTGTCTCCCTTCTCCTTCTCTTTCAACTCAACCTAAAGCTTTGAATATCTTGAATATATTTTCGAAGATTTCCATATTTCGCTCTTTCCAAATAAACCAACAAGTATGAAAAGGAAGAGTGAGATAATCTGAGTACAATAATCTCCATTTTTTGAATTGCGTATTCATGGAATCTCCCGTCTAGGCCCCCAGAAAGTTTAATTTAAAAAAAAAATCCTTTCCCACACAGAACAAGTGAAATGACAATCTGCAAATAAATGAGAGATGGACTCCTGATTCTTCTTGCATAGTATGCACCAACCCGGTCCTACAAACCCTCTTCATTGCAATATTTCCCAAGTTAATAGCTTATTCTCGATCATCAACCAGTTGAATACCTTGAGTTTCAGTGGGACTTCCCAGGACCATAGTTCTTTTCTCCATCCACCCATATCTTTGTTTTTCTTTTTATTTTCAATTGCCTCATAAATATTTTTAATCGAAATCCTCCCTGATGTATCTCTACCCATCCACAAGAGTATCGGTTTTCCTCCTCAGCTGCACACCCAGAATTAATATCAGATCCCTGTAATTCTGCCATTCTATGGCTAATGGTCCCTCAATACCCAACTCATTACAGGTAATCCAATTTTTCCCCATCGCTCCCGACCTGGGCTCTCTGCTCCCCTGATTGTTGGTGTTAAAACTTTCGTTTATAGCATTTAAAAATTGCAATTTTGGTTTGAGAGTGCACATCAAACACTCTTGTAAACTCTTATTAGCCATTTTTGCCTTTTTTACGCCGAAGACTTTCTTTTAGGGGAGTTCACTCTAGCATTTTTGTCATTTTTCCATAGCGTATGGATACATAACATGTCGCCACCATCATCAAACCCTCCATCATAACTCGCATCGCTCTTCTTCGGCATCTGGTCGACCCTGCTCATCTTGCAGCTGGCCCTCGTGCTTGGGGGTTCAACTCTCTCCACCATAGATTCCTGGACGTTGTACATAGTTTTTGTGCTGGTGTGTTGCAAGGAGAATTTTCTGATCGGTGTGTGGGCTTCGCTTCAATTCTGGTGGCTCCATCTTGAGAATTCGTCCATAGTCTTAACCCTAGAGCAGCTCATGTTCGCTTGTATTCCATTCATAGTGTCAGTAATCTAGAAGTGGGGGGTCGTGGCAGGCGTTTGAATGGATCACGCGCCCTATTATTATTTGATGATGATTCTCTGCTTCTTCTACTGGATGTATTCTCTGCCCCAGCAATATTCTATCAGGACTAAGGCCGAAAATTGGTATGGCGGCCAGATTGCAGACGAAGCCCTGATTCTTGGTCCACTCGAATGCACACTTCATGGATCTTGAGCCTAGGACCATGGACAGCGTGATATCAGGCCCTTACGGTCTGTTAACAAAAGAACAGAGAGTTGCAGGGTCGCTAAAGAATCTGTGTAGCAGTGAGCAGAGCGAGGCGCTCCAATGCATATGATGACACGTCTCAAGAGCATTGCGTCGGGCCGATCCTCCATCTCAGATCCGGTGAGCTCTCAGTGTTTCAATTCGTTAAACTCCCCATTCTAGGGTATTGGGTTTTTTTTTTCCTAAACCTTAGTTAAAGAATAGAAATGGTTGATTTTCCAAGGGCATGGGTATCCATCGTCCTCATGTTTTTGAAATAAATCAATGTCGCTCTAAGCCGAGGGACTCATTGACTGCAATGTTGTTGAAATTTACTAGTATCTATCTAAAATGTAGGATTCGAGTAGCTCGCTCTGCACGGACCTGTCAATTAGGATCACGATTGTTTTTTAATATGTTAAAAAATGTAGAAATGTGGGAGCCATGCGAGCCGATTGGCTCCAGTCTCCTGAATTAATGAGTGAAATTTCAGATGGTTAGACTTATCAGTAATGTTGGGTACTTCTTTTGAGTACAAGGATTGAAAAATGATTAGGGAGGAGTTTGGCTATCGTAAATTTTCATGCCTTAAAGACACATCTTGCTTGTTCTATGTATCTTATTCTAAACTTGCAAACCCATTTCTTAAATATCAATCCCAGCTTCCCCTATTTCTGAAAAACTTGTGAATTTGAACCAAAGAGATAGGGATTTTCTCTTAGAATCAGTTCTAATAGCAGCTCGAAGATAATTTGAGATGAAAACAATATATAATATGGTAATGTTCACTAATGACCAAAGACAGGCCAATGGGACTGAATTGTCTATTCATTATTAATGGCCAAACGGGGAGTGCTTAGGGCATCTCCTTTCTAGAAAATGACTAAAAAAATTCGGGTATGAGTGTAAAAGTGAGGATGAACCGACAACCATGCAGTAAATAATATTTATGTAAAGTAGAACAAAGAATGCAAGCCAAGTCACAATGAGAAGAGCCAGTTGGCCAAGCAGCCTCTGACCATCATGTGCTCTAGAGGGAGGAGCCTGAATCAATCACTATGGAATTACCAATGACATGTCTGATAATGTGTTATGGAGAAAGGCCTGGACTAAAGAGAGATTTTTTGCCAGAGGTAGGATGTTAGGGGTTCTGCACAAGGGTTTATCGATGGGTTAATTGGGCTTAGGGTTTAGGGTTTATCGATGGTTTAATTGGGCTTGGGGTTTTTCAATTTCTTATTTGGGTTTTAGGGATTAATCCTCGGCACGGACGGTACCTCTCCACTGACTAAACTCTGGAAAAAACCATCTCATATTACATCCATACATCATCGAACTTCATGTTTCTCTGATATACTATCTAACTTGTTTAACTTGGCTATCTGAAGCTCTATCTTCTCTACAACTTCAGAATTCCCTTCCCCTGCAAATGAGAAGGCTTGGCTTAGATGCGCAATGTTGTGTTTTGTCTTTTGTAATCTTGCCAAATCCTATGATATGCCTCTCATAGCTGGTCACTTCCTTGGATTCTTGCAAACATAATTGTATGCAAGAGTTTCCATAGTGTGAACTTCTTCAATATTACATTTTCCATTAAACTGTGAATCCAGTATCTCATCCCAGTCTGATTTGTCGTCTGCACCAATTGCAGCCTGTTTCACAAGTTGCAATTACACAATGAGTAAATGTACAGAAAATGCTACATGTGGAGAGACTAAGGAAACAATGTGAATCTACTTTGTAATGGAGAATAATACACTAAATCACTAAATAAGACTAAACATTAAATTGTATAGAACAAACATAGCATGCTAATTGTAAATTGACTTTATGAATGCATGATATTAATTTGATATCTATTCTTGATACAGAAAAGACATCATTCAAAGATGAGGAGCATAGTTGTCTGGACGATAAATCAATAGGACTTTTAGATGCAAGGATATGGGCTTTTTCTTTTGACTCATGGATACAATTCCACTGTGTAGTGCTGCAAATGAGACTACAGTAACCAATTGGCACTGGTCACTCATTTTCTTTGGACATTAACCTAAAATTTTCAATGTTCATGCCATGGTCCATAATCCATGATATTAACCTAAATTTGTCAATGTGACCTAACCTAATGCCTATGCATATACTTTTCCATCTCTGTTTGATATTTACACTTACCATTTGGAATTCTCTTTTGAGTTGTCTATTTCTCTTTCTGAAGAGTGTCAAGTGGCCAAGGACGAGGAAGAAGGTATTGTTTGGTTCCAAGCCACCAAGGAGGAGGAACTAGAAGCTACAACTAAGATTCCATGATTAAGTTAGCAGCTACAACCAAGCCATCAAAGATATTCATCCTTCTAATTTTGGATATTAGTGGGATAGCCTAGGTTTAATTGTTAACAATCTAAGTTTAAGAGATTCGATAKCCAAGTGTTCATTGTTTAAGTGTTTAACAACTAATGTGAAGCCTACAATCTGGTGTTGAAGATTGTTACAGTGATTTAGAGATGGGTTCCCCTATGCTAGGGACCTTGTGTCCCCCTTTCCCCCATGATGCTCCCTAAAATTCGGGGGTTGTCACCACATGTCCCCCAAGTGTGTTTGCTTGCTCCTGCATATCCATGCCCCAGAAACTTGGTGGAGAATTGCTAATTGCTGTAAAATAGTGCATGCTGCCCTGTGAATTGCCCACCAAGCATAGGGCTTCTTAATCCCTATGTCTTTGATCACATCATAGCCTCCAAAGCTCCCAGTGCAAGTGGAAAACTCTATGTATCCCTCCACCACTTTCTCAAGGGTAACTTTGTCCATGTGAGGAGGGAATTTGTGTGAAGGCCCACCATTGAGCCACTCATCATTGCAGTAGTTGGGATTTAATGAGTGACCTAATCCAAAATGCATCCACAACAAAGATGAATGGCTTATAAAATCTCAGTACACATTATGAAATTAAATGAAAGAAAAGAAGAAAAAAATGAATGAGAAAAAAAATGAAATAGGAGAGAAGAAGGTCGGGGAATGGGAAATGAAAGGAAAATGATGCTTGGCCTTCTCATTAGCCCCAAAACTGCCTATATCTTCTTGCAGTTTGTTGCACAAAGGGTCTTTTGGACAAGAGGAGAGGATGTAGAAGAAAAAGTTGTCTATGTAGATTTTTGAATGGCCTGCATTGTAACCCTGCAATTTTCAAAAACAAAAATTGAGCAACCATTCGAAGTTGGATTTCCTGTTTGGGTTTCTAGGCCAATAGAAATGGGTCGTCCATCCAATTAGCCAAGTGAGATTGATGTCTGTAATTGCATAGTTGTTTCAGCTTTCCATCTAAGTTGTTATACTCAATTTTTTGCACGTAGCATATTACTCCTTCCATAAGCTGTTGGACTTTCAGTTAGGGCCGTACACACTCAACATTGGCTATCTTTTTATCGGACAATGAGTAGATCTCCTCCGGAATTCAAATTGACTCATTCAGTAGTTTGTGGAAGGCTGGAATTACAATATAGAGTGGGGTTCTGTTAAAAATGGTGAAACCACATTGTAGTTACTCCTTCCACAACGTTCTGGGTTAAGTTACAGCTTGCAGCCAACACTAATACGCTAAGTTAATTGGGAGATAGAAATATTATTGTCCATTGATGTGTTGGATCCATTGCATGATACACCTGTTAATACTGGGCAATGAGACATGGAAACTGTTTCTTCTCTTCAATTATGAGTTGGATCAATATAATTCATTTTTTGTTGGGGCGTTGCTTGTCTTCATTTATGCTGGCATGATTTAGTATTATGAGACTGCTCCTATAATTGTTGGAATTGATTCCAGGAGAATACACAATGATCAATCTCCTTCTTGTTATCCTTGAGTGTTAGATTGACAACAAGTGACCATGGTATGTTCTCCCCTGTGATGGTGTTGAAGCGGCCCTCTCCTTGTAGAAGAAAAAAACTGAAGGGGGATGTTTATCAGTGATATTCTTTGTTGGAGTATTGTGGAATCAAGTGTTGCATAAAGCATCGTTATAGACAGCATTGATACTTAGCTACCATAGTTCTGAGCAAGAGAATATATAATCTCCCATGCCTTGTTTTCCAGGCAAGAGACCAGTGAAGATAGTTGTGGACAATATTCTGATTGGTGGGTTGATATATATGGTTATGCGTTGCTTTGTGTTCCAATGAAGAAACCATGGGGTGAAGCGTTGAGGTTGAAAGAGAGATATCATTGCAATTTTGTTGTCTAATTTCACAAACAATTAACATAGTTGTTTCACTCATTTGATGAGTGAGCATAGATGTCATGATGTGTTATTTAAGGCAGAGACTTGGACGAGTTCATGCAATAAAGATTTGTTGTTATTTGACATCACCTACAGAGGTTGGTTGTAGCCATCCATGCACAAAGAAAGTGCATTGGTATAGTGGAGACTAGCATTGGTCCTGACCTTCCACAGCCAAAAATTGATCCTAAGCAGGAGACCAATATGGAACAAAGGCATTGGAATCAATTCTGAAGACAGGATTTGGCATCGTACAGAGAACATAGATCAGATTTTATTTTTGAAAAGGATCTGTTTTTGTGAGGCATGTGGGTTATAAGACCCATGTTTATGGATCATGACCCAAGCAATACAAAGGTGTACAATTCTTCTCCCAACTGATGTCATGATTATTTTGTATGTTGTTGAACAAGTTCTCTTTTGATGTCCTATACCGAGGACACTCATTCTCTAAAATAATGGTCTTCATGGACTCCATCGTGGAGTCTTTTCCTCATAAACATCTCTGCCAAGATGGGCTAGTCTGTGTCTGCAAACTGCAACAAAGAAATCAGAGGGTTCATGATCTTAATGATCAGATCTACCCTCTTCCATCAGCCATCATCAAACATCATGTTCTTGACCTTTTTTAAAGCATTTTGATCCTGCTTTCTCCAGAAAGACCAAACCTTTGAAATAACCAGGGATCCAACTTTTCAAGAGTAGTTTTGACCTCCCTTAATCTCTTAAGCATGATGAATGAGGAGGCAAACTGAGTATCTGCAATCTTCAACAATGATAGATGTATTCTTTATAGATTATGAGGGCATTGGTACTGTTTTGTATAAAATTGAGGATATGGTAAGCATCATAAATTAACTCTTACATCTATGTAAAATCTGATGCAATAGATTAAGTGTTAAATCCAAAGATTGATCATTGAACAATGGAAAGTGTCTACAATATTTGTGGATATTTATGTTGGTAGCCTTCCAAACAAAATTCTATGTGATAATTTTTACACAGGAATAACACCTACTTCTTTAATGACTTTAATGAACAATTCAGCCATATAATGCACATCCTTGTATTTTTCAAAAGCATCCACTGCTTTCAAGGAGACTGGTCCATTCTGTGATGACACCATGAAATTGACATCCTTGTATTTTGCAAAAGCATCCACTGCTTTCAAGGAGACTGGTCCATTATGTGATGACACCATGAAATTGATAAGTGGATGGCGTGCTACATCCTTCCATCCATCAGCAACAATACTAACACCTGATGATTTAATAGGTGCTAGGATTTTCTCCACCTCTTCCTTTTCCTTATCCAACAACATGGTTCTAAGCTTCTTTGAACTAGGAGGCACTTACATAATTGGAGCTTGTTCAACTAGAGCTTAGCACATCTTAACAAAGGATACCATGCAACATTAAATGAAATGAAACTAAGATAGAAAACAATCCAATGGTAAGATTAACCTCCTCTCACAGCCCTTGATGAAATATTTTTCCATTGGACTGCCTTTAGGAGCTTTCCTTCTTCCTTGTTGGTTGAAATGCCACCCCAGGGTTGTCACCTTCTCCAAGTCAATAGCATTCTCTCTTGTCATATTTTTTGTTGGCTTAGAGACACCACTTCACATGCTCCAATTTATCTATCCTTGAGAGTGAACAAATGGCCCTTAACGTGGTAGTAGGTGCTCTTGAATTTGTCACGGAAAAATTACATGTCCAAACAACATTTCCTCCCCCAACAAGATTTGTTGTGGGCTCATGGTTTCTTGTTACATATTTCCACAGCGGGTATTTGTTTTCTTTAGCTTGATTTCTTGTTGTAGCAGGGTTATTTGCATCGATGGGAGCTCCACTTGCGGTGGACGGAGGAGTAACAGTAACAAACGAACTTGGAGGAGGGGGAGCAACACCAAAACTGACATTTTCCCCTTTCCTTTGACCTTTAGAAGCAGGCCTTGATTATCGAGCTATGATTTCTATGGTAGGAATGCAGAAGAATGTTGTTGTTGGAAAAATGAAAAACTTAAGATCCCTTCAAATATCCTAGAATCCCTTCGAATCTTGTTTTCTTCCTTAACCTGCAAACCATTAGTGCAACTTTATGAAGGTAAGAGTGAAAAAATCAGGGATAAATAGTTGTTTTATAAGATTTGCCCCTCTTGTGGGCTTTCTTTTTTCACCCAGCATGTTAGGCACATTGCGACATGCTAGATCAGCATGTCCAACACGTGTCAGATGTGCTAACCTAGCATTTCACACATGTCAGCATGCCAGACATGTTGACCTAGCGTGTGATGTGTATCAGTGTGCCCGACATAGTGACACATGACACATAGGCTTAATCATGTATTCCATATATCGAAGGTTAGCTGAGTCTTATGGGTTTCATATGCAGCCTTACTTAAGTAAAATAAGAAATAATAGGACAATCCACATACTTAGTTTATCCATGTTTTATAAAATTTAGGTCATCAAAATTCGGTTTTATCTCCACTCTATGAAGAAATAACATGGCCATTTTTCATTTTCCAACGAATATAGACAATATTGAAACTTGAGAATGGTTTTGGCCCTATAGGAGAACAATTTATGCATGGAGAGGGAAAATGTTGCTACTACGTCTTCAAAGGATTAAATTTTGTTTCATGAGTTGAGGGTTAGCCAGGTTACATTCTAGACGATACAGTTTTTTCTATCATCAAGAAGAAATGGTTATGGCTCCAGGGACGAACATATCAAGACTCGGGAGCATGGTTCATCTCATTTTGAAAGAGTGCAAAAAGCATAATACAAAAATATGAAGTTGAACAATCAAAGGAATTATGTTTGTTGAAGGTCTTATGCAGATAATTTATATCTTCTTGTTTGCTTATGGAAGTTGTGTAATTTTTTCGTAAAAAAATGTATTATTAGTTTCATGTATGGATTTCCCAGGCTTGCAACTTTGGCATCCTTTTGATATTGATATATCTTTTGTGTTTCTAATGTTTATACGAGGCTTGTGTGAGATTAATATGATGTTTTGGTTTTCTCTGTGACATACATTTCCAATTTGATCATTGAAATGTGGAGCCTTTCTTTTTTTTTCAGGTTAAGGTTCATAACTTCTTGGAAAAGACA
>ML787318.1:186071-200308 GCA_009831015.1 Picea engelmannii
GCCCTCATGAGTTCTAAAGGCAGTCTTGGGAATGTCTGCCTCTTTCATACGTATCTGGTGGTAGCCCGAACGAAGATCCAGTTTAGTGAAGAATTGGGCACCACTCAATTCATCCAAGAGGTCATCAATGACAGGAATGGGGAATTTGTCTTTGATGGTAAGTTTGTTGAGGGAATGGAAGTCAGGACACATTCACCAAGAACCTTCTTTCTTCAGGACCATGACCACAGGAGAAGAGTAGGGACTTGTACTAGGGAGGATAACGCCTGCATTAAGGAGTTCCTGGACCACTTTCTCAATTTCATTTTTTTGGGAAAAGGGGTGACGATACGAATGGATATTGGGAGGAAGGATTTCGGGTACAAGGGGAATGGAATGATCATGAACACCACATGAAGGAGGGAGTCCTTGGGGAGTGGAAAATGCCAATTGATGTTTAGAAAGGATGGCTTGGAGGTCTTGTTGTACTGAGGATGTCTCTATTGTTTGTATGGCATGGAGTTGGGCGATAACACCATAATGACCCTTTTTTAGCAGCTTTTCCATGCGATGGGAACTAATGATCTCAGGTGAACCAACGGTGATGCCTTGGAACTTATATTGGTGGCCCTCCTGGTCGAATTGCATGGTTAATTCTTTAAAATCCATGAGAATGGGACCCAAATTCCTTAGCTAGTCTGCACCCAACACAATGTCACAACCTCCCATGTCGATAGAAAACATATGGGATTTCAGGTGGTAGTCACCAATTTGGAGACGCACATTTTCACAACGCCCTCCACATTTCATGGAACCACCATTGGCAATCATGATTTGGAAATTATTGATGGCATGGATGTAGCAATGAGTTTCTTGGGCAATGCAGCGATGAATAAAATTATGGGTGGTGCCACTATCAACCAGAATGATGACCTTATGATGCTTGATGTAATCGATTAGCTTGAGGGTTTGGGGAGCGGAGAAGCCAATGAGAACATTGAGGGAAATGACCAGTTCTACTTCGGGAGGGTCTGAGGGAGGGGTTATGTTAGTGGATTCAGGTGACTCAAACACAGAGGGAGTTTCGTCATCATTTTCCGAAATCTCCTCAGAGATGGCCATAAAAAGCTTTTGTTCTTTACACTTGTGGCCCGGGAAATATTTTTCATCACATTTATAAAAAAGGCCTTTGAGTTGGCGTTCATCCATTTAAGCCCTGGTCAATTTTTGGATCTTTAGTGGAGCAAAGAGAGTAGTGGGATTTACTGGTTTAGGGGGAGGGATAAAGGAGGGTTTGCGGTTTTGAGAAGATACAACCTGTTGTGCTTCTTTAGCTCTTTTGGTAGCCTCCACCCAACTCTGAGGCCGAGCCATGAGGACATGGGCCCGAATATCATCCTTGAGGCTGCTGGTAAAACACTCTTAGAAAAAGGCATCAGACATGCCCTCTGTTCTAAAAGCCAGGTGCTCAAAGGTAGCTATAAAGTATTCCACTATTCCTAATGGTTTCAGCTTTGTCAAATGGCCCAAATGGTTGGTGTCAATGTCAAAGCGTTCATAAATCTCTGCCACAAAGTGTGTCCAAGCAATATACCCTTGACAAGAAGTTTTTCTCCATTACCACCATTGCCAACGTTCTTGATCTAGATGGAGAACACCATACCATAGTTTGGCCAAGTCATATGTAATGTTGTATAAAGAGAAGTAATGTTCCATTTGGGTTACCCAACCAGTGGGGTCTAAGCCATCAAATTTGGTCACATCGACCTGTGGAAGGCATAGTTCACGTTGAAAGTGATGGTTCTACAAGTTATGGGAATGAGAGGAATGGTCACCTTCAGTATGTGGAGGTGAGGAAGAGGAAGGGTTATCTGTAGGGATATGCAATTTGGTGCAGAGTGTCGAAAAGACTGATTCAAGCTGGGTGGCGAGGTCTTGTTTGATTTCCCCCATTGAGGACTGCATGGTTGTAATGATGGCAGCAACATTGGCACTGACTTGTTTCACTTCTTGTTGGGTCTCAATGAGACCATATTGCAAGGTGTTGAAGCGAGCTTCCAAGTCTTAGCTACGAGTATGGGCCATGAGGATGGGGAAACTGAAAAGGGGCGAGCGGGGTAAAAGATTTTGCCAAAAAATGATATGGATGAATGTGATAAGGGAGAAGAGATGAATCTAATGGAATAGGTATCAAATAATGGTGAAAAAAATTCCACACTTTTTTTTTTTACGGAGTTATACTCCGGTCTAAAGAATACTACAGAGAGGAAATGCCCAAATGCTTACCCAGAAATAAATGTGTATTTACTTGGCAACCCGGACACAATTGTGTGGAAATAGAGCTTGTCTGTTTTAATTTGTTTATGTTTATGTCCCCAAGGGTTAGGTATTCAAGGGTTGTACAGACAAGGGTTTGCCCTGTCCTATAGCTCTCTGATATATGTGCGGGGTCCAACAGTAGTACTCGGCCCAATATCTCAGGGCACTAACTAAGGAGGATAGACCGTACCCTTAGTTGTACTACTCAACTAACCAGGTACTAGAGAGTATCTTCTCGAGTGTTGTTCTCGGTGACACTATAGCAGTCAGGCGGCCGATCGATTTATCTAAAGAGGGCTTCAGGTAATCTAGGTCGATCTGTACACAGGTGTTGTCTGATGTGCTACCACTCGAAGGGGTACCAATAGGGGTTACAAGGGTGGCCAATAGATGTGTGCTTAAGTACCACTTGTATTTCTTGTGTGTATGAATCCCTCAACCGCGGGTTTATGCACGTAACGATATATCTTTGTGGCTTAAAGACGCTGGAATAAGTCTCTACCCTGAAGAAAAAAAATTAACCCACACTTTCTGTCGAGGAAAGTGATCTGATACCACTTGTAATATACCATATATAAAATGTATGCAGAACATAAATAAAATGCTAGTAATGGCAGAATAACAGCAATATAACCAGAACATTCACCACAATAACACTGAAATGTTATAAGAATAACAACAGAAATAGCACTTTGCATCTGAAAGCAATGTTCACAGGCCTCTTTGAGGGGGCAACCTCCAGTTGAGCAGAGCTCTATTACAATAATATCCCCGCTAGGGTTCTCATACCCTTGACTCCTATTTATACTAAAAAGAAGCGTCTAGAGGAATATCCTTCTAGAAGCATAAGCTTCTATTAGGTCTTCTTACATCCGCCTTATTCTATTTTATTGAAAGGTCTTATTAATATTGACCTTTATTACATCCGAATATATTGTTCTACCTATGTGTGGGTTAGGACCTTAACAAAATCCTTTTGAATTAGAGATGGATGTAGTTGGATATGCTATCAGGGTGGTCTTTATGTAGGGAGGTAATTCAGTATGCTATCATTCTAAAAAATTTCATTGAGGGGTCATGAACTACCCTACATATGATAAGGAACTATATGCCCTAGTTCAAGTTGTTAAGAAGTGGAACCACTATATGATGGGTAAGGAAACTATTATCCACATGGATCATAAGCCACTAAAGTATTTTTAGGCATAGAGTAAGCTTCAAAAAACCAAACACTACAAGTGGATGGGGTTTTTGCAATAGTTTCATCTAGTCATAAAATATAAGAAGGACAACACTAATAAGTTGGCATATATGACAGCACTAATAAGTTGGTAGACATGGTTTCAAGGCCACCCACACCCAATATCACATCTTTGGGAACTCTTATGCACATGGATCCTTTTACCCATGATCCATACAAAGAGGCATACATAGAATATGAGGACTTAAAAGAGGTGTTTCAATAGCTATAGAGACAAATTTGTGTAGAAGAAGGTGACGGTAAGGCTGACTATCATCTCCACAATGGGTTATGTTACTGCCCAAATCCACACCCTTATGAAATCCCCAACCAAGGTGCTATGGGGGTAAGAACACTTGGGAAATGCACCATTGTCACCTCAGGACATTTCCCCTTCACTTTAGGTCAACACCTTGAATCCAAGGGGGGTATCTCGATCCATATGAAGTAAACTTGTCATTTAATTTGTTATCCTGCAAGATATGATTCACTTCGACAAACACCTCAATATGTGATTATATGGACTAGTTCCCTATAAGTGATAAGATTTATTGAAGAATATCCAACAAGAAACAAGGGCATAAACCACCTCACTATAAAGAGGGTTAGGATCTAACTATAATATGTGCTATATTTGAAATAGATAAGTCATAGTAATAAATACAAACTAGCATTGATAAATTACAAGCTTAGTTTATATGTAATCATGAACTTAACATAAACTTGTAAGAAAGGATGGTGAATCCCCTTAGGGTTTCACCAAGAGAATATCCAAATGAAAGATAAACACAATTTAGCAACTAAGAGATTAATTTCACAACTAGAGATATAATTAGATAAGATTGAAAAAGCCTGGTGGGTTATCTCAAGTGGATGAGTGTCGTTGTTTGCTCGAATGAGGTTCTAGGGTCGAATCCCTGGACAGGATCCTGTTTAGGGACTCACTTGATGTACTCACTGGGTTAGGCTCATAATCAGGCTAAACGGTTTACCATGTTTACCATCCATGAAATGTGGGGAAGTACTCGAGGGTTTCCCGTGTTGTATTCCCCGAGGAAAAAAAATAGATAAGCTTGAAAAGCGATCTAGAGATGAAGTATAAACTAAGAGAGGGTTTGAATTCACCTTTAAAGAACTATATCTTAGCCTTTTATGGTTTCACCAAATCCAATTCCAAATTTGAAGAACACCTTAAAGCATCCCACAAGATGTTAGAAAAATCCTTAAATCACACTAAGAGAGTGTTTTTTTCCTTCTTGGAGGTTAAATATTAACAATGAAGCATAAACCCTTATTCAAGGTGTCTAGAAAGCAAGATAAAAGATTAATCTTTCTCTAGCGAACAAATAAATATTTTTGTTTGATTTTTCTTTTGATAGTTTTTTTATCTTTTATAAAACAAGAAAGAAAACATTTTTTGGATTTTTAAGGTTATTTTGGTTATTTGTTATGAATGGACTTAGTGCCTAATCTCTACTTAGGGATTATGGGGTCAAGAAGTATGCCCCTCCAAGATTTGGTTATTCCAAGCTTATGGACTCGAAAGAGAGACTATAGCCTTAAGGAAACATAATCTATTGTCTAATCAAGATAAGGCATGAAAACCAAAGCCCTAAAATAAGGGTTTCCTCAATAGAAAGCCTTCACCAACAAGATCAATTATGGATTGGAAAAAATACTAAAAACCCTTTCCAAGGAACCAAAAGTAAATCAAGACAATAAATTTAGCACTTAACAAGCCAACAAAGGAGAATGGAAGAGCTAGAAGCCCTAAACGTCCTCCTTCCAAGTGATAAATTTATCCTTCAATGGATCAATCTTGCTAACATTGTAGAATTCTTGAACATTCACAATAATATATTTGTTGAACCAAGAAAAATAACCAAGAAAGAGAGAGCTCCAAGAATTGACACCAAAAACTCCAAGAAATATCTTCTATTAATGGCTTGTAAAAATGATCTCCAACCATTCACAGCAATTTTGAATGAGAGGAGAGCCTCTATTTATAGAGGACGCTTCTACACCCTTCTCATTCATTATTAATTCATTTCCCTAAATTTAGCCTAGAATATTAAATAAGACTTGTCATCCACACAAATAATGAGACTAAGTCGATACATAATCAAATGATGCCACATGTACATAAAACCATCATGCAAGAGGAATATCCCACAAAAAATGGGGTTGGTTTGATCTCCTAGCACAATGTTCCAAATAAAGAGTGATGTGGAGGCATCAAAACAAGGTGAAGTAGCCTCCTAAGCAACAAAAGCTCCAACGTTCCCCTCCTCCAAGTGGAATGACCTCATGAAAGTGTGGAGAATGACCTCAAAATTGGATGGCCTCCTCATATTGTGATCAAGGAGTGATCAACAGTAATCTCCAAGGTATGAACAAGCCCTAAAATCAAGCAAAGATGCTCCACAAGGCAAGGAAGATCCATCTCCAAGTCAAATCATCACCCAAAACACCCACATGGTTGTCATAAACCCTACACATGTGGGTTGGCCCTCAAATCAAGTGGAATACACCTCCAAGAATGGTGAAAGAAGAGGATCATTCTAGGATCTCCAATGTGGCATGTGTAGAGGATGTCCATGTGTAAAAAAGTATCCCAAATGTGCCTCGGAGGATGTGACAGATGCCTCATAATATGTGTACTACCTAGAGAACTGTGACACTATCTTGGAAGATGTGAAAATGAGTGAACATATGCATAGTCATTTGTGATAGTAGATAGCTAAAGTGTGATGAATACTATAACAACCCTAGTTGAATATATGCTTAGGGATTATTAAGTAAAATTAATTAGATAATTAATTGTCCTAATATGGTTTTAATTAAACAATGATTAGCATTAATAATATTAATTATTTATTATTTATTAATTAATTGTTTATAACTTTTGATTGATTAATTGATTACATATCACATTCAATGACTTGAGTAATGAATTAAAGGGGTTAATAATTTTTAGTATATTAAATTAAATGTTTTACATATGCGGGAGGGGATAAGATATTAATGAAGGGGATAAGACATTAAAGAAGGGGATAAGATATTAAAGGGGAAGATAAGGAAATTAATGAGGGGAGGAGAGTGGGTGAAGGAGGATATGATGGGGAAGAGTCTTACGGGTAGGACATTTTTTTGGGAGGCAGAAAGCATTTTGAGGAGAGGATATATTTCTGTGGGAGATTTTTCTGTGGAGATCTCTGGTGTGAGGAGTTTGGTTTTGGGGGTTTTTGGTGAATCAGAAGCAGGGGGCACCGGTTTGCTGGGGTTTTTGGGCAGGGGGTCCAGGATATCCTTACGGTATCCTGGAGCTAGGGAGTCGGACAGGCTGCTCCTAGCTGGCAGGGAGGAAAACTCGATTTTGGGCAGTGTTTGACACAGTTTCAACTTCAGCAAAGGACAACCAGATCAACGGGGGAATTAGCATCAAGAAGAGGTAATTTATTTTATTCTGTTAAGTAATTCTTATTCTGTTATGAAATTGTTGTTCTTTAATTAATTTAACATGCTTATATGCTGAATGAAAGAAATTATTGAGTCTTTCTGTGTAGAAGTAATCTTATCGGTTTCAATTTATGGATTTTAATAGACTGAAATTTAATTTGGTCCCTACACATGGTATCAAAGCCCTGGTTCAAAATCTAGAGCCAAGGGCCTACCTACCCACTCAGAATTTAAACACTTTTATTTAGCTATGGTGAAACCCTGAAACCCTTAATTTGATGAAAACCCAAGCTCCAGCTCCACCCCGCCTAACCTGCAAGCCAAGCATAAAATAAAATAAAAACAAAAAAACAAATATAAATATAAATGACTTACGTATTGAAAATGTAAAGGAAGCATTTACTAGGCCAAAACATGGATATAATTGCATAATTTTATTGTCTGAGTTCTTATTATGATGCACCCTCGATCTAACAATTCATTTATCACAAGCATTCGGAGAATTATATTTTTTTTATTTTCATTTTGGGGCTGGCAAAGCCCAGGGTTCAAAACAAACTTTCATGCAGCGTGAAATCCCTCTAGAAATGAATATCCCCACAAAAATCTATGCACTGCAAAACGCAATATCACGTTGAAATTCTTCCAACGCCATGGCAAATCTACTTCCATAAAGAAAAGGTAGATAGATCAATTATCTAAATGCAACATCTTGTGTGTCATCGTGATATGATATGGATACGAGCCATGTTCTTCTATTAAAAACAATATTGGACCCACAGCTGTTGAGCCAAGCCCATAGTTGTCGAGCCAAGAAAACCAACACATAACACAAAACCCAACGCTAAACGCCAAGCCGTCGAGGAGCAGGATCCTACAAGGTTTCGTTTGTGCACAATGCATCTATTAAAAACATTTATTTAACCACATTGAAAGTTGAAGCCACGCACCCTACACAGATTTATCAAATCAAAAAGTTGAAGCCACGCATTCTACACAACGACTAATTCATCTTCTTTATCATACTCTAATTCTTCATGTTTCAAGAGACACAGATATGGTTCCTCAAACATAATAAGATCTGACAAAATCCATCACCTAAAGAGAACTAAAGGTTATATACTCACCTAATCGTTGGTAGGGCTATGATTGATGATTTTGATATCTCTACAGAAGCCATTGTTTACATTGGTTTGCTGCTTTGCAACCAGGTCTATGGCATAAAGCTTTCCTGAAGGGTATTTGGAATATTTAATGAAGCCCAGTGTAATTTATGAGTCGTCATTCTTCTTTTCTCTCGAAATTTTTCTTGCACCGTCTTAAAAATTAGAGCAACCAGTTGTTATCATCATTCCACCAAACGCCATTCTCACTTGGATTGGTGAAAATGGCGATTTTTCACATCTTCCTTTTAAGCTCAGCGGCAACTGAGGGAGATATTATGCTATGCACAGAATTTTTGTTAGTGTAATGAACGCTTTTTAGCAACTTGGTAGAAACTACGCCATGAATAGCAGAGTAGAAATGGTAGAGCTAACAAGAATTGGCAAATTAAAATACCAATTTTCATAGCCAAACATCCGGTGACTTGATTGATGCGTTAATTTATTAGCAGGAAGCTCGAATCCCAAAGGATATGAAATAAAGGCTAATCTTAAGGATAAGAAATAAACGCTAATATTATACTAAAGCAAAGCCAATATAGGCATAACAAAAGGACACAAGAAAAAAAAAATACATTGTAAAGAAAAGAGAGACCAGGTCGCAAATAGGGGGATTAACAAAAAAAATTTAAAGGTATTGCGCCCAAACCAAGCGTTAACACACCAAGGAGAGAACCCGGCCAAGACACACCAAGACAGGCAACACTAACAGCCACATGCTCTAGCCAACCGAGCTACTCCATCCACGCAACATACCAAGCTCAGCGTCAAGTGCCCAGATCCGAGCACTAGATCCCAGCGCCCAAAACCGAACGCATTCGTAGACTGTAAATACAAATAATATATATATATAAAAAAAATCAATAAAACCGAACAAAAAAAATACGCGGGTTAGCAATCACAATACACAACACATAAATTCGAGCACCAAACCCTCCGGAGTGCTCCACACAGCTAGCTAAACATCCAGAAAACGTAGTGCCCAAGCGCAAAGCCAGATGGAGTAGGAGCCCATGGGGTCAACACGTAGACCAAGCATCGAGCCACGAGGAGGACCCTACGAGGTCGTTAATCATTGAACTACGCATGCGTGCACTGTAAAATTTTAACCATAAATGAAACAAAAAAGGAAACAAAAAAAAAAAAACTTAAAAGCTAACGCCCAAACGCCAAATGCCAGGGCTCCAGAATTATATCTCCCTACTGGCTAGAGGGGAGAGGCATTGATTATTCGAACTACAAGGAACCTACGACCAGCCCTCCAGATCGTCTCCCCTAATACAGAAAAAATCTCTGTCATCACTCACGATCTTGGCATCAATTTTTTTCTGCCTTGAGCAGCCAACGTAGGAAAAACAACATTCGCGTCGTTGAGTACATGAGTTCGCGTCATCCGACCACACCTCCTCTACGGTTCCATAGTTGGTGAGGAGCTCCCGCAGCTAGGCGAGGCATGGCCATTTCGCTCCTTTGCCATTTCAGCTTGTTGAGAAAGAATGGGAGGCAAAGCAAGAGATGGTCGATGTGTAGACAATCAATATCAATGAAAAATAAGCTCACAATAATGATAATGAAAAAGGGCTTCCAAAGAAGTAGAGAAACAAGCAGCTGCAGAAGCAAAAAAAAAAGGGCCAAGGGAGAAGCCTGCGGCCATTACCATAACTCCACCACCGTTGCAGAGCAGGAGAGGCCTAGGACGCGTTTGCATAATGAGATAGGCAGCATGTTGATTAGGGTAAGAGGACATAGACCCGAGGAAGAGTGTGTTTAGGGTTAGGGTACGTGGGCCTCATGCGAGGACCCACGATGTCCGTTTCAATTTAAAAATCTTTTTTTATTTAGTTTTAATTTTTGTAATAAATTTTATTTTAATTGTTTTTTTTTAATATACATAATAAATTAATATTAATTGTCCCCGAGGTGTAGGACAGTCGGCGACGGAGTGTGTTGTTAATCCACTCCGTGATGTTAAAGTCACCGGTTCGAAACCTGCGGGGACAAAAAATCCAACCATGTTAAGGGTTGGTGTGGCTCAGGCCGGGTGCGATCCCCGGGTGATTTTGACGGCTTAGATGCCCCTGAGTCGTGGTTTCTCAAGCCACAGGTTAATCGCATGCCCAACAGGTCCCGCACAAATTAACAAACAAAAAAAAAAAATTAATATTAATTAATTATATAAGTTTTACAAAGTTTTGTCATTTTTTTTTATTGGAAAATAACTAATAATTAACCCTGGTAATTAATATCAGTTTATATATGTGTTATTAAAGATTAAAGTTTAAACCTTAGTTTTTAAAGATTTATATTTAGGTTTTTAAGGTTTTAAAAATAATTAATTAATTCAATCAACTAATTTAATTAGTTGTTTTAATTAACTGTCTTTAATTTAGAGTAAAAATAATTTTAAGTTAATTAAATAATCTATAAAAAAAAAATTAATTAAATTAACTGTTTTTAAACTTAATCCACATTGTGCCCAAGGTGTAGGACAGTCGGTGACGGAGTGTGTTGTTAAGCCACTCCGTGTTGTTAAAGTCACCGGTTCGAAACCTGCAGGGACAAAAAATCCAACCATGTTAAGGGTTGGTGTGGCTCAGGCCGGGTGCGATCCCCGGGTGATTTTGACGGCTTAGATGCCCCTGAGTCGCGGTTTCTCAAGCCATAGGTTAATCGTGTAACCAACAGGTCCCGCACAAATTAACAAACAAAAAAAAAAGTTAATCCACATTAAAGTTAATTAAAATGTTAGAGGGTCCATGGGTTTTGAACCCAAGACCAACCACCAAGCCCAAGCCTTAAGAAATGACCAAACGCCAACGCGCCACACATATCACCTTTACAAATAAATTCACATATAAATAGTTTAATTATCAATACTAGCAAGTATTATCCTAAAGAATAATCTTCGATTATCCAAGCGCCAAGCTCACAAGACTGTACACACAACTCATCGAGCCAAGCGCCAAGTCCCTCCACTCCATTCCACCAGTCAAAGTCAAACACTAAGCTTCAATGCATCACCTCAGGCTCACTACATCATACGACCACAAGTCAGGAAGCAATACATAACCACAGTGCACAAGCGCTAAGTTCCAATGCCGAAAGCCACTCTACAATCCTTAAATACTCGCACCTGCAGCCACTGAGACACGCAATTCAACGCATATGTACAATGCGCCATGGAAATCTCACGAGTCAAGCATCAAAGGATATTTAGTTGTAAGCGAAAATTTTAAAGGACTTAGACTAGGACAAGTGGGAAGGAGGCGGCATACACACTAGAAAAGTAAGCTAGAGAAATTGGCGAGTATGGCGCAAGGCTAGCACAGCTACCGAGAAAGGGAGTCAATAGTTTTCTTAGGCGAAGAAATCAAGCTTAGATGCTTAATCCTAACCCAACCAATCCCCTAAAGAGAGTAATGTATGTTTACAGACAAGTAAAGAAAAACTTACGCCTAACCATGTTTCTAGTTTAAGTAGTGCCAATTTGAAACGTCCTTGAACTCACCCTGACAACTTTGGTTGATGTAGGTTAAATCATACAGGATGGTTAGGACTCGAGGGAGTTAAGGTAGAGGAGCATCGTCGCAGGCACCACCGACACTGCCACCACCACCGCCACCATCGCCCGAACTAGCTCTCATACTGCGCTCGTTGGAGACCATTAATGAGACTTTAAAGGGGCGACAACCAGCAGGGACTGAAGTGGAACCCCCACCATCTAGAATGGGTAATCCAGAAGCGTTGAGGGATTCGGGGGGAGGACCTCAACCCAAAGACATCACTCGATAATTGCATAAGATCAAACTTCTGGAGTTTGTCGGGGGTCGCGTCAATGAACGCGCGGAACCATGGTGGGAAGGCATGACAAGGTATTTTGCCTTAAGGGACTATGCGTCCAACTGAAAGGTGAAGATCGCAATTTTTCAGTTAAGAGGCAACGCCTTGAACTAGTGGGGCAACCTGGAAAGCCAACTGCATCTTACCCCAGACACGAATTCTTGGGAACTTTTCTAGGAGAGGTTACGAAGGAAATATCTGCTAGAGTACTACAAGGAACAACAGGTAGGGGCATTTCATGCCTTAGTACAGGGAAACAAAACTGTAGAAGAATATGAGATCAGATTTATGGAATTGGTCAAATATGTTTCATATATGGATAATGACCAATGATAGGCAGAGCGCTTCGTCTATGGATTGAACCCTAAGATAAGAGCTATGGTGCGGATGTGGAAACCGTCTTCGGTAGCGGAAGCTGTGGAAAATGCACGTTATGTGGAGGAACACATGAACTTAACCAGGGGTACAAGACCGACCTTTACGCATTGTCCTGGATTCGTGGGGAAGACCCCTAGGACATTTCCCAGGGGAGGGGGCTCAAGGCCACCTCCATATGGTAACAGAGTTGCACCAAGGACAGTAACCGCAGGGATTTCAATGGCAGCGAGTGCAGCATCTCGTTCATCACCAACAACGCAGACAGGTCCACGGCCATCTCAGGGAACAGCTAGTCAGGGCAGGGGTTCCAGGGGAAGGAACTCATTTCAGAGACAGTCACATAACAGTCCGCAGGTTCAATCTCATGTTACCTGTTGGCAGTGCAGAGGACCCCATTACCAGCATGACTGCCCAGAGTTACAATCAGGGTTTGTTCATAGAGAAGGAAAGGCATCGATGGAAAGAGCAAGTAGTAGCCACCAGATTTACGCAATAGTTAATAATCGCCAGGCCAAACATCAATCCACAGTGGTGGATTCGTCAGGTATGATAAATCATATCAATGTTAAGATTTTATTTGATTCTGGTGCGACAGATAGTTTCATTTCACCTTCTACATTAGAAAAGAGTGGGTTGGCAACCTACGAGCATGATGACTTTAAACAAGTCGAGATGGCTTCGGGGGAAAATCAAGCAGTGGGACCTAGTGTTGATAATTGTATAATAGACCTAGGAGTGTGTACTACCAGGTTGAAGGTATACGTCACTGCTCTCGGGGCATATGACCTAATCATTAGAATGGATTGGTGAGCAGCTCACCAAGCTTTGGTAGATTGTTTCACAAAGAGGGTGCTTTGTGTCGACGATGAGGGAAGACCAGTAGAGATCCAGGGTGTACGGAGAAAGGTTTCATTACGCTTTATCTCAACTATGAAGGTTAAACGATGCTTGAGACAAGGGTGTCGACTTTATGTAGTGGAAGCAGTGAACGAAATGAAGGGACCGTTATTGGATCAGTACTCGGTGCTGTCAAAATTTAAGGATGTTTTTTCGAACGAATTACCAGGGTTACCTCCTGAGAGGGAGCCTGATTTTACTATTGAGTTCAAACCTGGTGCAGAACAAATTTCTAAAACTCCATATCGGATGACAGCGCCAGAACTTTGTGAATTGCAAATGCAGTTGAAAGAGTTATTGGACATAGGGCTAATAAGGCCCAGTGTTTCACCTTGGGGTGCACTCGTAATTTTTGTAAAGAAGAAGGATGGGTCCTTATGACTATGTATAGACTATAGGGACTTGAACCATGCTACAGTGAAAAATAGGTACCCAATGCCGCGAATAGATGACCTCTTCGATCAGATGAAAGGAGCGGTGGTATTCTCAAAGATCGATTTGTGATCCGGGTATCATCAGTGAAGGATTAAGGAAGGAGATATCCCAAAAACTTCCTTTCGAACTCGGTTTGGACATTACGAGTTTGTCGTAGTACCTTTTGGATTGACCAATGCGCTAGCAGTATTCATGAGCCTCATGAATGGCATATTCCGGAAGTCCTTAGACCGTTTTGTACAAGTCTTTCTAGATGACATCCTCATCTATTCCAAGAACGAAAGAGAACACAAGGAACACTTGCGAGTGGTGTTGTCATGCCTTAGAGAGAACAAATTGTATGGGAAGTTGTCAAAGTATTCCTTCTTCTAGAAAGAAATTCATTATTTAGGTCATATCATTTCCGGTGAAGGAATCTCTGTGGACCCAGAAAAGGTAAAGGCCATTATGGAGTGGCCAGTGCCGAAAAATGCCCATGAGGTGAGAAGCTTCATGGGGCTAGCAGGTTATTATCGGAGATTTGTGGA
>ML787318.1:203713-226540 GCA_009831015.1 Picea engelmannii
TGCTTTACGTATGCGGGAGGGGATAAGATATTAATGAAGGGGATAAGACATTAAAGAAGGGGATAAGATATTAAAGGGGGAGATAAGGAAATTAATGAGGGGAGGAGAGTGGGTGAAGGAGGATATGATGGGGAAGAGTCTTATGAGTAGGGCATTCTTTTGGGAGGCAGGAATCATTTTGAGGAGAGGATATATTTCTATAGGAGATTTTTCTGTGGAGATCTCTGGTGTGAGGAGTTTGGTTTTGGGGTTTTTTGGTGAATCAGAAGCAGGGGGCACCGGTTTGCTAGGGATTTTGGGCACGGGGGCCAAGATATCCTTACGGTATCCTGGAGCTAGGGAGCTGGACAGGCTGCTCCTAGCTGGCAGGGACGAAAACTTGGTTTTGGGCAGTGTTTGACACAGTTTCAACTTCAGCAAAGGACAACCAGATCAACGAGGGAATTAGCATCAGGAAGAGGTAATTTATTTTATTCTGTTAAGTAATTCTTATTATGTTATGAAATTGTTGTTCTTTAATTAATTTAACATGCTTATATGTTGAATGAAAGAAATTATTGAGTCTTTCTGTGTAGAAGTAATCTTATCGGTTTCAATTTATGGATTTTAATAGACTGAAATTTAATTTGGTCCCTACAAATACATAAGAGAGAGATACATGCTTAGGAATACAATAAGTGTGTTATACATAGGTGTGACAACCTTTACAAAGAGAAATAATTTCACGTCATATACAAAGGGGTAAGGAGACTATGTATCTCCCCTAGATCATGTGTCCTAGTAGATCCACTCCAAGATGTTTTCACACCTAACCCAAATCATAAATGACTAACATGGTGAGAGTGACAAACACCAAGGGGAAATAAACCATAACCATAAAAGCAAAAGCCAATCTTGAAATGGGGATTAAAAGAATGGGCCATGAACAACTACATGGGGTCTAGAGATACCACACAAACCCCATATCAATACATAAAACATCTAAACATGGCCCAATACAATACATGAGTGAAAATACAACCACACCCTTGGTTCATCATGGTATAATAAAGCACATAATATACTCATATTATGGTCCACATCTAGAGAAAAAGTATAAGGTACACTAAGGTGAATCTGAGGTGTAACGTGTTTCTCTACAAGCTAGATAAGCTCTATGTCCCTAAAGGTGAAAGATTGTATCTTATCAAAGAGTCTCACACCTTTGAGGTTGCATGACATTTTGGTGTTGGGAAGACAATTACCAACTTACAAAGGTATGTATATTGGCCCAAAATGCAAGAAGATGCAACTCGGTATATTAGAGGATGCATAATTTGTTGTAGCAACAACCCCAGTAGTAGAAAGCAAGGTTTTTACCATCCCTTACCAATACCCACTCAACCCTAAGAAAGAATTTCCATGGATTTTGTGGGTGGTTTTCCAACAACCAGGAAGGGGACATGACTATTTGTTTGTGGTAGTTGATAGGTTCAACAAGATGTGCATTCATATGCCTTATAAAAATACCATCAAAGGACAAGAAGCAATAAACATGTTCTTTGAACATATCTGGGTGCACTTTGGGATACCAAGGAGCATCATCTCATGTAGGGATACCATATTTCTCAATTCCTTTTGGACTACACTTTAGGAAATGATGGACACCAAGTTGAAGAGGTCTATAGATTTCCATCAAAAAACAGATGGGCAAAGAAAATAAGACTTTGGTTAAAATTTTGAGGGGTTACAATCAAAAGCATCCAAACACCTGGGATGAAAATATAATCTATATTCAACACTCTTATAATAGAGTAGTCCATAATTCTACTAGTAAGTACCCTTTCGAAACTTGCTTTAGGTATTTGCGTCCTTTTCCCTTGGATGTTGTATATGGACAGCAAGGCGGAGTGAGGGAAGATGTCACAGGAGAAGCATTGAAAGTGGAGAAATTTGTTGAAAATGTTAGGTAGATCCATTTGTAGGCACATGAGACATTGAAGAAGCCACATGAAAGGTACAAGGCCCAACATGATCAACATAAAACTAAAAAAATATTCAAAGTGGAAGACAAAGTTTGGTTGAAACTAAACAAAGAAAGGATATATGGCCCTAGTAAGAAGATCAAGGCTCTGCAATATGGCCCTTTTAAGGTATTAAAGAAGGTGGATGATAATGCTTATAGACTCAATCTACCCCCATATATGTGCATTTACTCAATAGTGATGGAACTCTTTGAGACTTCCATGTTGGATCGGGAAACTGAGAAGGTCCTACCTACCATAGAGGGATCAACGTTAGAAGCTCAATCAAAGTTGGTCGAAGATACAGTTTTGTGTAATAAATCCATAACTACCAAACAAGGGCAGGATGACCTTTGGTAGATCAAGTTGAAAGGAAAACTTCTAGGCAAGGTGAAATGGTACTACAAGGAAAGGTAAAGGAAAAATTTCCTCTCCTCATTTAGTAAAATATTTTTAGGACCAAAAGCATATCTAAATGGGGAGGTATGAAAAAAAAACAAATCATTATATAATTGTCTTATATCTTGGTACTTTCTAGGTGGAAAATTGGAGGAATTGCCTTGAGGGGCCCATGTTAGTGGCAGGTCCCAGTTTGGATATTTGGGGTCTGGAACCTCCCAAATCCATTTTGAGGCATCAAATGGCACTTTTGGGATCAAAAAATTGCAATCATATCTCTCATCCCCTTGACATTGTTCTGCACATTGAGAGATTTCTAATGGTGTGAAAATCGTCTCATTTGGAATTCATAAGCAAAAGTTATGCCTCCCATAAGTTGACCTACCTTATTGACCACCATGGCACCAAGTGGATGCCACATCAACACCCATTACTCAAGTGTGGGGATAGTCACTTGTGGACTTTCAAGAAGATTATAGAAGGTCCAAAACCCTAACATTAATTAAGGGTTGAGGCATGCAAAAATATAACCCTAGATGTCTATCAGACTATGTTAAATATTGGCTCGCTAGGAGGAGAGGGGGTTCCACTCCTTTAGCACTTTATTTGTTCCATATTTGAGCATAGCATATATGAGAGGGATTTGAGAGCACAATAGAGGAGGAAAAATATTTTGTAGTATCCATTTAGGCCATAGTGTCATCGACAACTCCATAGTGATTGACCCTTTCTTTGTATATGCATTTTCATAACGAAATAAAAGACCACAAAGCATAGGCCTCACCTTCTAGTTGGGTTTTCTCCTGTATCTAGTTTCCTATGATACATATTGTGTTCATTTATGTGGATGGTGTGTTCATTTGCTTGTTCGTTCATTTTTGTATTTCAATTATTTTCATAAGTTTGAGCATTAAGCTACTAATAATAATTTTGGGATCTTAGAAAATAAATTGTATAATAAAATATTTCAAAATATTGCAATATTTGTTGTGATGAACTATTCCAGTGGAATATCCATGATAATTTACATATCACTTCCCCCAAATAATTTTCACAATAAATGCATGCCTTGCATGGAGAGTCTACCCTTTCCAAGAAGCATGGGGAAAATGTCAAAAGGACAACCTAAGTTAAGCTTTAGGTGAGAGCTTCGTATGTAAGAATAAGCAAGGAAGGTTGTACTTCCCAAAGGACATGTGTCAATTCAAGTCACTCATGCACACCCTTTCCACTTCCCCTCTTGTAGTATTATAGTTCCTTTATTTCCTCTCAAACAACCCTTTTCGTGGATATTATATTATTATGTATTTCATTATTCATGATTTTACATACATAAGCACACCATGGAAAACATAACAACCACACTGTACTCCTAGCATGTTATTGAGACTCATACACATTCATTAGTTGTTCCTTGGCCTTTAGCTCTACAATAGGAATCCATACATGCACATTTACATTATTTACAACATGGGGTCATTATAACTCAACCCACATGGCTTGACTCTTGTCAGATAAACCACATCATACAAATAATATAAGATTTAATGTATTATATTATACTATTCAAAATCAATGTATTGCATTCACCCTACCATCACCCCCACCACCTCGCCCCTTGAAATAACATCATCTCAATGTCTTCATTCTTTAGCTACATCTGCAATGTTATCCTCTTCATTGCAAACTTGTATTTGTTGGCTATATTGAACAATATTTTTCAACAATTGCTTTCACTTCCTTGAGATGCTTCCAAGGTCTTGGCATTTCTTTGTATACCTATAGAAATCATTAGAGGAAAACATGCATGTCATAGCCATCTAAATGCAACAATTATTCCATCCACAAATTTCAAATCCATAAATAAAGCATATATATTCACAATACTATATATAGTATGCAATTTCAAACCAATACTTGTTTGTATAAATATATGCTCACTTCACATGGATTCCATGGGTGAGATTCAACTTACTATCTTCTCTAGCACACCCAAACATATTGCCTCTTGATCCGAGCCTACACATATCATGAATCTCAAATGGAAAATCCATTCAAGTCTCCTCTTCCTTGCAACGACTCGCCCTTATAGGCTCAAGTATCCCCTTCTCTACTAAATAATCCATTGAGAAATCCATCATTTACCAAGGCTTTCACATGCAAGAAGAGTAAAAAATTATAAAGTTTTATTGCATGGGCATCCCATTGGAAACCTCAAAACAATCATTAGTTCAAGGTGATCAAGGGATAGCACAAGGTTCTAATGTCAACTCAATATCATCATCCCCATGTTTTAAAGCTTATAGAAACCATCATTTGTTGTCATTATACATATCCATCATCTCATTTGTGTCATAAACAACAATTATCATGAGATATATCATCAAATTTTCAATTACAATTTTTACTATGGAGGCTCATATAAAAACCAGATTTAACAACTATGAGATTCCTTTCATGATGTTGTCCTTTGCATGCGCTAGTAACCAATCTTCATTGTGGTGTTACTCTCATGACCATATCCAAGACAACTCTATTTGCAATTTGTCTTCTTGAAATATCTTTCATTCAACCAAGCAAAACATGGGTATTCATGCATGCAATCTTTTCATTACTACATTCCCAACAACACATGAAATGATCATAGAATTATGTCACGCCATTAATTCAATCATTTTCAATTGCTAAGATTTTTACTACAATAAAATAGTGTTCATGATATCTACAATATCATCACAAGGATGTATTCTGACAATATAACCAACCACAAGCAATTCTTAGCACAATCAGGATGTCATCTAATTATCAGCACAATCACAAGATCCTCTTGCCTTGGTTATGTTCTCAATTACCAACTTGACACAAGCATTCTATTTCATGAATGCATCAAAGTGTTTCGACAATTTTACATGTCCAAGGCTCCTTGTCTTTAACATAACCCCACACATTTAAGCATTCAAATACCATCAATTAAACACTTATGATTTCCAACATTATTGAAGGAATCCTCACTAAAATGATCTTCATCCCACATGATATGTTATCATAGTTCATCATACCTATATGGCTACCATCAACATCTATGGCGTTACCTACTCAAGTGGTTCCCTCATGGGAACTTACATCGCCCCTTCACCAACCTCTTGACAAATATCTTCTTATCCTTATTCACTCTTGGTTAGACAACCGACAACAACCATAATTAGTCATCATGCCACACTTAGTACATATGTAACAACATATATGACTATGCCAATACATATCCACATTACTACATATATATCCCTCAATTTTCACATGCATTCCATCATATCGACTCTCTTGCATTTATCAACATTTATATGCTTTAATTATTTGTACTAATCACATGTCTCAAAATATAGAAGCAAAAGATGAATTTAAGAAAACTCTGTTGAGGGATTTGGATTCACAATTCTCAACAGTAGGGAATAAACTCAAGGACAAGACCCAATTAGACTTCTCCATGTTTGGTATGGAATAATCCTCCAGGTTAATGGTCCAACAACCATTCGATGGGCTTTAAAAGTTCTTTCCAAAAATTATTTCCATTATTTTTATGTTTTTCTAATTTATGTAATTAATGTAAAAGAAACAACCAATCTAAAGAGTTTGAAGAATTTTGTTCAATATGATAACCTATGGGAACATTCAATAAATACTATCTATAGCTTTTAATTCCCTAAGAAATAATTCCACATAGAACTTATTACTACTAGATAATATTCAAGAAACATAAACTATTTAATTGCAAAAAGAGATGAAATTTATGTCAATAAAATACCCATAATTAGTTCTAAAGGTATTCCATACAAAAATAATTGTTGGGTATGTGTTATATTCTTTGCACGAGTAGCAGTGTTTTTGTTGTGTCAAGTGCGCATGGGGGGTTTGAGGGGCGAAGCCCCCCGCGAGGGTTCGGGGGCAGTGTCCCCGAGAAAAAAAAAATTGCCTCGGGAAATGTGTCACATATTTAGGTGGTTTTTTGGCACATGGTTTCTTTGCCGATGGTTTTCTATTTCCGGTTAAGGAATTACGGTTGTTGACTAATCCAAGTCATTGGGTTAGGGTTTTGGATGTCGTTGGCTCATATATGTATATTGTATTGTAAACAATGTATCACTATGAATGAATATAGAATATGTTGGTTTTCACAGTTTGGGTTTCCAGGGGAAAAATCTCTGTGTAATGTTTGTATTTTCATTGTATATTTTCTGTTCTTTTACTGAAAATTTGTTTGCAGTAAATATTGTACAAGGTTAAAATATACAATAACGAAGAATAGAAAATAATTAAAAATTAAAGTAACCATTCACTAAAAATACCAACAATTCATTCAACCATATAAGATAACTTAACAATATTGAAATAATTACTAGATGTCTTTGACATTTAGCCAATAGTAAAATAATCCACATTAATAAATGAATGCACAGAGACTTAGTAAACCAAAATTTCTTGAATCCAAACAGAGTTTCTAAATTAATCTTTTAAGTAATCCACTACTACAATCCATGCAAAATTTCCTCGGATCCAGAATGCCCTTTCTAAGAGGTCGTTCTCTTTATTAATAATATACAACTAATCTAATAATGGAATAAAACAAAAATGGCTATGCAAAAATCCATGCAATCTGCATCTTCAATGAACTAAAAGTCTTTATAAAATGACCTTGCAAAAAKACATGCATCAACCACATCTCYAGTTGATTGAAAGATTCAATTCATGCATGCTTAGCCTCATAAATCTTTCCCCGATTAACTTATTTTCCCCATATATTGCAATATGGAAAYGACTTCTATACTTTTTGGCAATTCTAAGATGGGTGGTCTCATGCATKAAAATCTTCATCTRATTTTTCTATTTTGTATAAATAGACTCAAGCTGAGTCATCTTTTAATCTTCAGTGATCAGATAGTTTCAAAAATAGTTATTTTCCAAGGAAGAAATTTCTTGATTTAGCTTTCCCACCTCTGCCTACCTTCCTCACACTGCTTYCAATGTGTCTCCAKCTAGTAGGGACTTCRATGTCATCATCACAAGACAGATAACTTAGAAAAACACATTGAAMATAAAGTTGTAAATCTTGGTGTTACCTTTCCAATGGTATAAGGCACTCCCAAAATGAGGATTAGAAGCAAAAGTTATTGTGAAAATATTGAAAGAGTTTTCCATACCATACCTTTATTTTAAAAGTATGAAACAAATAGTGTCAAATCAATGAAACCTTATAACTACAAAGTTGTGTATCTCAACAATACCTTTCCAATGGTATAAGGTATGCCCCAAATGGAATTTGAAATAAAAAGTTATCACAAAAATACCCAAATGGGTTTTTTTTATCGACCATTAAAACTTTTTTATCAATTCTCGTGAAAATTTGTTTATCGATGCTTTCAAAATTTTATCTTTTGTATCAGTGCTTTCTTCATTTTTTCCTTTTGTTTTGGTGCTTTCTTAATTTTTTCTTCGATGCTCTGGAAAAACTTACCTTTTGGCTCTACCCCTTTTTTTTCTTTCAGCGAACTACGAAATTCATTTCCTTTTCGACACCCATGAAAATTTTGTTCTATCAATGCACATATCAAAAAAATGTCATTTTTTGTTGTTTTCAGGGCTCATGAAAAAGTTTCTTTCGGTGAACACTAGAATTGTTTCTTTCGGTGCCTTCCAGATTTTGTCTTTCGACACTCTCAAAAATTGTTTCCCCTGTATCGATGAACTTTAAAATTTGTTGTTCATTGCTAATGAGTGTTTTGAATTTGTTGATATGATTAATTTTAGCTCAAAATGTAGTTGTGATACTTAGAAAAAAATTCGGTTTTTCTTAAGGATAAAGATATTTTTTAAACTAAATGTAGTGCATGAAATTATTCAAATAAAAAATCCATGAAACTACTTATGAGATCAAAGAAAAATTCATACCCAAATTTTCAAAATTTCAGGTTGTATTGTGTACTCAACGAATGGAAATTCACTAGATGTATCCAGCATCTCTACCTACACCTTTGAAAAAAATAGAACAATTTTGAGATAAGACAACCTTAGAACAAATTTAAAACCAAAAACTACTTATAGATCTTTTATATGAAATTTAGAAACAAAAAAAAATTACCTGTTATGGGGACCTGGATTTTGACCAAACATAAAAACAAAAAGATAAGTCCTTTTGATCAGTGACATTCAAATTTGAGAAAGAAACCAATTTGTATTAGACTTCCGGTGTTAGGATATATTTTTTTGCAATCTCTAAGTAACTTTATCATCCTCTTGGTGTTGCTTTGTTGCCAACGAGCATCTGTAGACCCGGTAGAGTCACCCTAATATCAAAAACCTTGCTCTTCTACCAGTGAGCGTCCATAGCCCCAGTATAGATATATGCATGTCCTCATTAACAATTTGTTTCACTATTCTCTTTCTCCTTGAGAACATTTTTTAAAAACCAAAATTTATTTCAAGAGGATCTTAAGTGAAACCACCATTGAACTTATGAGGATGACAATTGTTAATGAAGGAGTGAATCAAGCACTTAGGATTTATAAATCTTATCCCTTTAAACAAGAAGAAATACATTGATCAGCTTCTTTTCATAATTTAGGTCATGATTTTGGAATTTATGACTAGTTTGATTCATTCATATTTGACAACAGCCTCCACCAACAAAGCATTGTATTGCTTCAAAATTGAAAGAAACTATAACTACCTTATAACTTCTAAACATATTCATTGTTGACTTACTCTACTATTGATATAAAAACTAATAAGGTATACAACTAAGAACTAGAAGTCTTGTTTCGCCTGAGGCTAAAAACTCAATACCCCCAAACCGTTTTAGGGAAAAAAAAATGCAAACCATGCAAAAGAAAATAAACCATGTGAAAAAATAATCAAATGTTGACAATAAAAATCTAAAAATCAAACATGAAACCGAACTAATAAAAATAAAATAAATGCAACAATAAAAATAATAAAACTATGATACAAAAAATTGCTCATGAAAATAGCAAGGTGAAGTATCTCTTTAGGAACTACCCTTCAACAAAGAGAAACAAATTTACCTTCTATGATTTACAAACTATACGAACCAGCTCCTATTCTTTTACTATCCTAGAAATTCTTATTACCATCCTAATGTTTATCAAACCCTCTTTTCACAAACTATTGATGACGAGCTAGAAATATGTTCTTGGCCTTCTTCCTCTCTTCCTCTATGGTTGCATCATCTTGCAATTATGTAGCCAATTTATATATAGCCCTTCCACTTTCACCATATGAACTAGTTTTAATCCAAGATTAACATTGTTGGAAACCTAATTCACTAGGGTTATGGTATTTTTCACTTGTGAAGGAATATGAAACCGCAAGCGATAGTAACGTTCATTGAGATTCCAAGAACCTCTTGGAATATGAATCCAAAGGTCATCTTAAATGTATGTATATGTGTATCATATCAATGAATAACATGAGTCCACACTTATCTATATTTGTGCATTCCAACAGTGGTATCAGATCCTATAGTTCTTAGGCCAATTGAGCTATGGTAGTTGTCCATAGTTGTGTCATCTAGAAATGTCTAATTCCATGTGTAGAAATGGTTATCTTCTCCTATGTCTGCCAATTTGTGCCCCTTTACTTGCATTAATCAACATCATTTGCGCCCTCATCTTTGTTGTATGCAACCATTAGGGTTTCCATCTCGTGCAAGATTTCTCATATTCCGGATTCCTCAATGTTGCAATCAATCTTCATCCAACTTGATTCTTCTCCCTTAATGTCCTATCAACCTGTGCAAATATGCATCTTCATTTTTTTGGCTCCTCCTTCAAGAAAACATCAACACCCTTCCTTCTCATTATCACTAATTAGTTTCAGCTTCGCGACCAATTCAAAGCTTAAAAATCTTATATGATTCAAATGAGGACTAGGTGAAAACCAGACGCAGTGTTATGGTTTCCTCTATAATCAAACCCTAAACTAAATAACATCGTCATCGCTCAACCTTTTCAGCATGTGTGTAATGGGGGTCTCTTGGATTAAAGGTTGAAGCAACGTCCAACGTCAAATGATGTGAGACACCTAAGTCAAGACCTAATGTTTTCGAGTGCCAAATGGTAGAAATGAGATGCACATACAATAATCTCTTGGAATATTTGGGACACAATTTCACTAATTTTGGCATGTGCTAATGAGGCAGATTTCATATATTCGCTAGAAAGTATTCTTGTACACAAAATTTTGTTTGAGGGTGGACTACCACACAGACTAATGTGCATAGGGACCAAATCATTACATGCATAACAAAGTAAAACTCATAGTTTCTTGGCATTCCCATGTACATCATTTTTGTGTAGGCATTTCTTACAAATGGCATCACCGCATTCATAGTATCCCATGCGTGAATTATCACTAACACACATACAAATAATAATTGATGTAGCCAATAAACTCGGATTCATTTACAAGATCTAAAAACCATGCAAACACACGAGAATGGAAAATAAATCTCTCTTATTCCTTCTCCATCCTGACTATTACAATGGAAGTTCAACCCCTTATAACTACTATTTGAGATTTTCAAAAACAACGAATTTTAGAAAAATAACTAATTTTAGAAAAACAACTAATTTTTGAAAATTCTCGTATGACTCTAAAACTGACCAATAACTAAGAGATAAATAGAATGACATTATTTGTCAACTCGCTTTTCTGATTAGGTGTATAAACTAAGAGATAAATGATAATCACTAATTTAAAAAATCCCAAAAAAACACTAAAACCCCAGTTTGAGGCTTTATATGAAGGAATTTGGCCCCGGAAAAGTGTCTAAACGATCAGATCGAAACAGCAGTGAACTCTTCAAGATGTAACTCCCTGTAAAATTTCAGCCCAAATGGATAATTGAGTCAAAATTTATGACCCTCGGAAATCCCTGCATCATTCTCCTTTGGTTGAAAAGAACGAAGCTCATGCAAGTTACTATCCTCAAATTGTTGTCACTTATCTAGGTTCATCAAATCCCCCTTTGTAATCCATGTATACTATGTTGGTGCTATGCCTTCCCACTGGACCATATATTAGTTGTATTGGCCTTGTCGAGTGTGAAGGGTCTTATTATCTAAAATATGCACTATCTTTTCCTTTTTCTTGCTCAAAATGGCCTGTTTCCAATCCACTTCCACCTCACTGTCATCACCATATCATCCCCATGGAATATATATAAATCATAAATGTTAAACACGGGGTAAATATCAATATCATCTGTTAAATCAACCTTATAATCATTGTCATTAATTTTCTTGAGAACCTTGAAAGGACCAATTTTCTTATACTTCAATTTATGATAGGTTCCTCTAGGAAACCGCTCTTTCTGTAAATAAACCATTACCAAATCACCTTCATTGAATACCTGATATCATAGGTGAACATATTTATAAAAAAAAATCCATTACTAGCCTGTAGCTTTTGTCTCACTTGTTGCAACTGTTGAATGTGTTATGCAAATGCTTCCCCGTCATCATTGATCATATCCCCAAGCAATAGCTGCACCAAATCTAGGACACCCATAGGATTTCTACCATAAACAACCTGAAATGGAGATTTACCTATAGATCTATTCATTTAACTATTGTAGGGAAATTCTACTTGAGGTAAAGCCAAATCCCACTGCTTGGTCTTCTCTCAAACAATGCTTTGTAACAGGTTTCCCAGACTTCAATTTACTACCTTGGTTGTCCCATCTATTTGGGGGTGATAGGCACTATTGAACTGTAATTAAGTCCCCATTTTCTTCCATAAAGTCGTCCAAAAATGACCCAAGAACTGATTATCTCTATCAAAGGTAATATTTTTTGGAACCCCATGCAATCTAATAATTTCTGGAAAAAAAAACAATTCTTCCACCCTCGATGCATCACTAGTTTTCTTGCAAGAAATGAAATGAGCCATTTTTTATAACCTATCAACAACCAAAAAAATAGAATCATTACTTCATTGAGTGTTTGGGATCCCCAACACAAAATCCATGCTCAGATTTGTCCATGGGCTTGTAGGAACTGGTAATTGCATATACAACCTTGTGTTATGTGAGTGTCCTTTAGCCATTTGAAAAATCCTACATCGTGCCACATATCGGGTTATATCCTTTTTCATCTTCATCTAGTAATACTTATATTCAATTAAGGCTAGCATCTTATCCTTTACAAAATGTCCTACCAAACCACTACTGTGAATTTCTCTTATAATAGTTTCTCTCATAGAACCAATTGGAATGCATAGTTGTTTTCCTTTGAAGAGGTAGCCATCTTGCAAACAATATTCACCATGAGTAATATCCATGTTCCCAGCTACTAGATTCTCCAACTATTCCACAATCACCCATAAATCATCATCAAACGCATAGATATCCTTCTATGAAACAAACCCAATTGCTTGATTTTCCATGGTTGTCAAAAGAACAGTGCATTGACTCAAGGCATCTGCAACTTAATTCTACCGTCCCGATTTGTGCTTCATAACAAAGGTGTAGCCTTGTAAGAAAGAGGCCCATTTTGCATGTCTACTATTCAATTTATTTTGGGCATTTACATATTTTAATGCAATGTGATCAATAAATAACATAAACTCCTTCAGCACTAAACAATGCCTCCAATGTCGAAATGCTTGCACAATTTCATAAAAATCTACATCATATGTGGAGTAGTTATTTCTTACCTCATTCAACTTTTCACTAAAAAATGCAATTGGTCTACCTGGTTGGCTAAGTAAATCTCCAATGCCTACAAGTGAAGCATCAAAGTCTATCTCAAACACTTTATCAAAAAATGGTAAGGCCAATATAGGAGCCTCGATGACCTTCTTCTTTAGAAACTTAAAATTATCCTCAGCTTCATTGGTCCACATGAATGCCTTTCCTTTGGTGCAATATGTTATGGGTGCTACAATACTGCAAAAATTTCGAATAAATTTTTGGTAGAAGGTGGCCATCCCATGAAAACTTCTTACCTATGTTATGCTCCTAGGACTAGGCCACTCCAAAATTACTCTAACCTTCTCTGAATCCATCCTGACTCCTTCTGTTGATATGAAAAAACCTAGAAATACCAAACTTTCTTGAATGGACCTACATTTCTTTAGGTTTTCATAAAGATGATGTTTTCTCAATGCATCCATTATAATTTTTAAATGTTGCAAGTGATCTTCTTTGTTGTTACTAAAAATCAGGATGTCATCAAAATAAACGACAAAAAACTTACCAGTATAAGGTTGAAGCACAATATTCATCAACCCCATGAAAGTACTAGGTGCATTGGACAGCCCAAATGGAATCACCATCCATTCATATAGTCCATCCCTGATCTTGAAGGTAGTTTTCCATTCATCCCCTTCGCGAATCCAGATCTAGTGGTATCCACTTCGCAAATCAATTTTACTAAAACATTTAGCTCCAGCTAGCACATCCATCATGTCGTCCAAGCGCGATATAGGACACCGATATTTGATGGTAATTTTATTGATTTCTCTTCTATCTGTGCACATCCTCCACACATTATCTTTTTTTGGAGTCAACGATGTCGGTACAGCACATGGACTCATGCTTTCTCTTACTAAACCTTTCTTTATAAGTTCTTCAACTTGTCGATTGAGCTCTGCATATTATGTAGAATGCATCCTATAGGTTGCTTGATTAGGCAAAGATGATCCTAGGATTAAATCAATGTGATGTTGAATATCCCTCTTTGGTGGAAGACCATCAAGTAGTTCATTAGGGATAACATCAACATATTCTTCTAGTACCTTGGTCACTTCAATAAGGATTGGTATGTCTTCCCCAACTTCTTTTTGCACTATTAATGCATAACAAAATCTTGTTGCCTTCATTTCCTTAACAAGCTCTCTTTTTGACAACATATTCTTAGCTTCTTCCTCATCCTTAAGGGGCAATAAGATGACTTTTGATCCATCCTTCCAAAAGGTGTAGGTATTATTTTCTCCATCATGCATGACTTTTCTATCATATTTCCAAGGCCTCCCCAATAATAGATGGCATGCATCCATCAAAATGACATCACACTATACTTCATCTTTATAAGTCTTACCGATGGAAAATTTGTTCAAACATCTTTTATTAATGGTGACTTCATTCCCTTTTTTGAACCATGAAATTAGGTAAGTATGGGGATGTGTTTCATAGCGTAATTTCAACTTATATACCATCGATTTGGAAACCATATTCTCACAACTTCCACTATCAACAATAACTTGACATACATTTCCCCCATAAGTGCATTTGGTTCGAAAAATATTTGTCTGAAGCCAAGAATCTTCATTGTCGCTACTTTTCCTTTGCTCTTTTCTAGAAATCACCATTGACCTCTGTATCATTATAGTCTTCCCCATATCATGCAAGACTTCAAATTCAACTTCTTCTTCTTCATTCTCAGCTTGGACCAAGTTTAAACTAGGTTGTTTTCCTTGCTTCGGCTCTTGCATGTTATAATTTGGGCATTCAAATGCTCAATGACCCTCTACACCACACATGAAACACACATAAGGTCCTCCTCTACCACCACCATAACCTCTACCCCTCTAAAATATTATTCCTCGTGGTTGATTCAGGTTACCTTGTCGAGTATATCCTACTTTCTCAACTCCTTAGAATGATTCGGCTCTACCATAGGTAAAACCACCCCGTGAGGTAGATGATGTACCCCTCCTTGCTCCTTTATTCCTTTAAGCAAATTGTTGAATTGTTTTTTCCTCGGCCTTTAAGGATAATCGGTATGCCTCTTCCACGTTGTGAACCCTATGCATGTTCAATCCATCTTGAATAGAAAATTTTAAGCAATTCACATACCTTGCAGCAAGTTGCCGATTAGTTTCCTGGCGATCCACATGAATGGACAACTGATAAAACTAGTTTGTGAGTTCCTCCACGATGGACAGGTTTTGCTTCGAATTATGAAATCTACAAAAAAGGTCTAGGCATATTCCAAAGGAAAAAAAAATCTTGCAATTTTTTTCCATCTTGCTCCAGGTCCTAATTTTGTCTTTTCCCTTTTTTTATTTATCTTGTTGCACATGATCCCACCAGATCATGGCGTGACCCTTCAAATTGGTGCATGAAAATTTCACCTTATTTTCCTCTGTCATTGGCTTCCATTCAAAAAACAATTACATGGCGTTCAGCCAATCTATTAACTCATTTGGTTTAAGACTCCCTGTATATTCTAAAAATTCCATTTTGATCCCATCATTTCTCCCTTCTAGATCCATAAGCATCCTCTCTCCAAAATTCATGTGCTCTAATTGTTCTTCTTCATGTTTTGTATGTTGATCAACATATCCTCAATCTGTCTCCTCACCAGAAACTTCTCTTTGTATTATTCTCTGACTAGCTAGTACGTTTGTAAGATATGCTACTTGACTTTGAAGGTTTTCCATATCTCTATGCATATGAGAAAGATACCATGCTCTTCCTCTTCCTCTCCCAACCATCTTCTTGCTCTTATACCAGATGATGTATCCAATAAACTTGGATTCATTCACAAGAACTAAAAGCCATGAAAACACACAAGAATGGAAAATAACTCTCTTTTATTCCTTCTCCATCCTAACTATTGCAATGGAAGTTCAACCCCTCTTAACTACTATATGAGATTTTTGAAAACAACTAATTTTAGAAAATTCTTGCATGACTCTAAAATTAACCAATAAGTAAGAGATAACTAGAGTGACACTATTTGTCAACTCACTTTTTTGATTAGGTGTATATGTTGGATCATGTTGTCATTGATTTCAAAGGATTGATGTCAAAGAAACAATGTATTGTCATAGTATATTGATGAAGTATATATTGTCAATGTTGTAAATGAATGGATGTCAAGTGAAATCATTGATAAATGAATTCATGCATATATGGAGATGGATAAATATGTTGTCATTAATATATGATACATAGATGATGGCATGCATAGATGAAGATGGATCGATGTGTTGTCATTGATATATGATGCATAGATGGATGGATGCATTAATGTATTGATCGTTGGATCATGTGG
This sequence comes from Picea engelmannii, assembly GCA_009831015.1. Classification (NCBI taxonomy): domain Eukaryota; kingdom Viridiplantae; phylum Streptophyta; class Pinopsida; order Pinales; family Pinaceae; genus Picea; species Picea engelmannii. Next base: position 220,191 of record ML787318.1, read on the forward strand.
TCATGCATAGAATCAATGACAAAGGGACAATGTCATAGTGATATATTGTCATGGGTTATTCCATTTGGATTGATGTAAAGATGACTCATTATTTTATTTTCATGGTTGATAGGAAGTACAAATGGATGAACTCCAAAGTGGTCCCCTTATGGTGAAATCCCTCACGGGAAGATGCTTTGCAATTGAGTTGTCCTAGAAGTATGGTTAGAGAATCCATGCTTAATTGTGGAACAATGAGATGAGGATCAGTGATTTTGTCAATGAAACTATCCTAGATGAATATTTCTTGTCATGCCATTTCCAATGGTATGTGGAACGTCACATAACTCCTCGCGGTTTGAGAGTTATGGCCTTATGAAGTTGGAGGACCCTCATGTGTTGGCTAGAATCCCCAAAAGGTCAAAGAAGTCAAAGTTATTACAAAGAAGAAATTATTTAAATAATAAAGTGAAGTGATGAAGTCAAAGGGGATTATTTAAATAATAAAGTTAATGTAGAACTTTCTAATTATGGAAAGTGGTTATAAGTGGGTTAACCCTAAAATAAGGAAAGTGGGTTAAGTGGACAAGTGGCCATGTGAATAAAGTGGCTAAGTGGAAAAAGTTGGATATGTGGATAAAGTGGATATGTGGGCAAAGTGACCTAGTGGATGCTTCTAAGGAAGCTACTTGAAGATTATAAATAAGAGGCAAGGGTCTATTGTAAAGATATCTCTCTTGAGCATATATTGAAGATCTATTCTAAGGAAGAGAGTGATTGCAAGTTCTCATGGACGCATCAAAGTTTTCGTAAGTCTGAGATCTTGACGGCGAAAGTTTCGAAAGTTCAGAAACCCTAGTTTCTGAAGGAGCACGTTGTTACACATCGAAATTACTCACTTTGATAGTGTCGCAAGTGTCGTCATTACAAAGGTCGCAAGTGTCACATTTTTCTCACAAGGTCGCAAGTGTCGCTTGTCGCTCACAAGTGTCGCAAGTGTCAAAGAAAGCATGCTTCCATGATGCCTATGTTGTGCCTATAACGACATGAGAAGGACACTTGAAACACCTCAAACATTTGATTTGGAGGAGGAGAAATGAGTCAGCAGGCTTGCAAACCTTTTGCCACCTGAAAGCACCTCAAAAAACTAGCTTTTGGAGGAGTGCGCTCCCCTATACCTCTTCTGGGAGCATCGGCGCTCCCCCTTACACTGTCTGGCAGCGTTATAAAGATCCCCTGCCCCTTTTGAGGGAGTGCTATAGATTTTGAAAGCGCTAGCGCCCCCCTAAAGCCTACTAGGGAGCGCTACAACACTCTGATGGTCCTTTTGAGGGAGCGCTACCTATTATGGGCAGTAGTTAAGTGGTTGAGATGAATGGGGGAAGGATCTTTTCATTCTTAGAAGGCAGTTGAGCTCAAATCCCTAGTCCAGCCATGATCTTAGGGTAGATCCTCAACTGAAGGAGGCAAATCCTCAACTCCCCCAAGGATATCTCAAGTGGTTAAAGCCTCTCCAAAGCTATATAAGCAAGCTTTCTAATGGTGAAGGAGGATTGGAAAAGGATAATTACACCAAACTTATGATCTCATAAGTGGTACTGGAATAGAGATATTTGGGAAGAATTGCTAGCATGAAACCTATGATCTCATAGGAAACACACAGTCAGCCAAAGGAGAGTGATCAGTGAAGCTGCTATCATCCAGGTTGTGGATCTTTCGAGCAAGGGTTAGACAAAGGGGACTTGACGAAGTTGTCGCATTCGCATCTACGATTGTAAGTATTGTTGTCGTTATCCTCATCAATATGACACGCTTGGCCTATTTCTTTCTAGTTTGTGTCTGATTTCACATGAACCTATCATTAATAGATAGATCTGTTTTCAATCTAACATCAATAGAGTAGGAAGCAGTCGTACTTTGTTTGTCTACAGGACTCAGCGAGGAGCGAGAGTTCGGAGCCCGATTTGGAGCGTGCAGGGACAAACATCGATAAAAAGGTACTGTTGTTCTCCTTGCTTCTCATGTGCTAGTTTCCATGGATCTGAAAGGAAGTCAGTGTCCACATTAAGCACTTTCTGTCTTAGAGTAGGGTCTAGCTCTTTGAGGCAATCTACCTGTCCGCGGGAAGATTTTCCTACAATAGAAACTGGCAACTCCACTGGGGATCGAATCAGAACTTTCTTAGTTTTGTCTTTTCTCATAGACCTTGTCTTACCTGATTGTTTTCAGACCTGGTTCACCCCTTTATATCTGATTTCATTTGCTGATTGACTCTTCACTCCATCACACTCAGCTTGATTGCAAAATTTTGATCAAAATTTTGGGTTTTTTGGACTTTTTTCTGAGCTTTAGGACTCCAACGCTCCCCTTCCTTGTTATCAGAGTGCCAGTGCTCCCTTAAGCTACTGGACAGAGCTTTATAATGCTCTGGTGGCCCTTATACCAGAGCGCCAACCCTCTTTTTCCCAAAATCTCTTCAAAAATTGCAATTTTTGGAGGTCAAAACCTTGTTTTTTGACTTGCTGAGTTGTTTTGTGATTCAATCATTCTTCCTTTGACCTTTGACATGCTTCATCTTGAGAAGTAAACATATTTTTTTCTCAGATTTTATGCCCTTCTTCATTCTTTTTGAGTTTTTGTTGTTGAGAGCTTGAAATCAATCCCTTTCTTTCTTCTCTCCTATCCGACTGAGCGGGAACTCCAGTGAAGGACATCTGAAGTCTGTAACTCTTCTCATTTGGTTCTTTGAGGTCATCTGATCCAATCTCTTTCTCCTTCCTTTTGCGTCTTTTATTTTCTTTCTCTTGTTTGATTGCAAAAGGGTGTGTTATTTGTGCGAAATCTGCATGTTCTTGTCTGAATCTCCTTGATCTGAAAGGGTAGTTGGAAAGAGAAATTTTTCATTGAATCGATTATCATTCGCATGAAAATGACAAAAAGTACATCTTAGTGATTAGTTTTCATATTAGTTTGCATTTCTGAAATGTTGTAGCATCATATTGGATTTGATTGAGAACAAAATTGATTGAGGGCATTCCTTATCAAGTGTTTGATAGTGAAAATGACTCTTCCTCTTTTCCTTAAATAGGTATTCATTGAAAAGAAACGATTGCTTATCATATTTCATGCATATTTTTGGGAATCGAGTCATCATTCCATCAGTTTCACTTTTGTACACCCTCTGAGTAAACAACAGCCATTAAAATCAACGCTTGACTAAAATTTATCAGACTTTTTACATCTTTGTTAGCAAACCTACATTAGTTTAAGGTGTAGGGCTTTGGAATAGGTTGAAACGATAAATTTCCAAAGCTATCAAACAAACTTAGTATCTTGTGGTAGGGAGAGTTAAATCCAATTGTCGTATTAGTCTGCCTGGGATCCCCCTCTCACACAGGGGTTACGCACGAGGTCGCATTCGGGTGAGTTACGGAGATTATCCCTCCGTGGCCCAACCAGTTGTAGTGGTTGGATCGTATATTAGGGGTCACTGGAAGGTAAATCCACAATTACTGCGTGGAAGCCTTTCAAGTTGATTTCGGACTTGTTATCCTGCCCATACGTTCTGATTGGACTGTCGACTGTACCCGCCCAGGGGCTGACTACGAGTTGGTGACCTTAGTGGCCATAATATTTAGGGTCCTACACAAGGTGACGGTGAAGGGAGGTCTCACTGTACCTGGAACAGACGTTGGTCAAACTCACTCAGGCTCCTTGGAGGGTAAATCCACAATTACTGCGTGGAATCTTGCACCAAGGCGTAAGTCCGTTAAGCAGGTCGCCAACGTAACTGATCCACCCGCTCTATCCCCGCCCCTTCCTATTTTGATATCGCGACGTTGAATTTCATCACCAACTAGTGGTTTCATCATAGGAAGGTTTGTTTGATTGTTTGCTTCTTAGATTCTTAGCGTGTGTTGTTTTTTTTACTTAGTGGACCTTAGGTCGAGTCAGTGTTAATGGCATTGAATCCTAGGAGTACCAATGGAGGAACCTCTTCTTCTGGGGAACCTTATACCTTTCCTTCGTTTGGAACCTTTGGTCCTCCATATATTTCCACACTGAGTCTTCCAGGACTCACTATTGGATTACCAGTTTGGTTGTTTCCCACTCCGGTGATCCCGAATCCTCCCAATGTTTCAGCTGCACCTAATACTTTGGATGTCAATACACCACCCACACATCAACCTCACGTCAACTTTTCACCTTCTTCGCCCATTAAGTCTCCTTCCATTTCTCCTTCTTCGCCTAGTGAAATCTCTAAAGCAAGTAGCCAGGTTGATCAGAAAAAGAAGAAACGGAAAGAGAAGAAGAAGAAGAACCCGAAAAAGACAAAGGCCCCAACAACATCAGATGTTGACTCTAAGAAACCAGTTACTGTTAATAGTACTAGGAGTGTTGATGAGGTCAACAAGATTAAAATGAAGAATCCAAAACCCAAATTCCCTTGCAGTCTTTGTAAGGGTGACCACTTTCTGAGAGATTGCCCCGGTCTTATCCAGGTCTTATAAATGTGGTCCTCCACGTCATCGGCCTCTGTCGGTCATGTCGATGATACCCCGTCAACTAGTGATGTTCAGGTTGGTAAGAAGAAGCAAACTGTCAAGTTCCCTTGCATGTTATGTAAAGGTAATCATTACTCTCACCTTTGTCCTCACATGGACAAGGCTTCTTCTCTTTTGGAAAAACTTCAACTTCCAAAAGGTTATCGTAATATTTCCTCTGACCCATCGTTGGTTGATGGACTGGTCAACCTGGTTCCATCCCCGGTTAGTCCGGTTGATCAGGTGGTCAATCTAGTTTCCTCCTCGATTGAACCACGAACCCAAGTAGCTGATCCAATTCCGTCATCGATCAGCCCCACTCTTCATCAAAATAGTGACACCAAAGTGGTCGATCTGTTTTCATCCTCGGTCGATCCCACTCCCCCGTTAGAGAGTGACACCAAAGCAGTCGATCTGTTTCCACCCGTCGACCCCATTTTTCCCTTGGAGAATCAAACTCAAGTGGTCGATCCGGTTTCACCTTTGGTTGATCCCATTCCTCCATTACGGAATGTTAAAGTGGTTGATCCAGTCCCTTCCTCGGTTAGTCCCACCCTTCATTCGAAGAGTGCCAAAGTGGTCGATCCAGTTTCTCCATCGGTCGATCCCATTCCTTCGTTGAGGAATGTCAAAGTGACTGGTCCAGTCCCTTCCTCGGTCAGTCCCAATCTTCCTTTGAAGAGTGCTAAGGTGGTCTATCCAAGTCCACCATTGGTTGATCTGATTCAATCATCAGTCGATCCTACTCTCCTTCTAGAGAGTAAACCCGATACTACCCATGTTTTTCTCATTAATACAGACTCTACCGTGCCAGGGGGCATTCCTCCTTATCATGTGAAACCCCCTCCAAGTACTGAATCCATCCTTTTTTATTGGGGTGTGTTAACTGGACCTCGTCTTCCCTCTCACATTCCTTTCCAGATTACGGTACAGGTTCGTGGTTGGGACGTTCCTCAAACGCTGATAGATGAAGGTGCATCCATTAGTATTTTGTCTTCTGTTGCTTGGTACGCTTTGGGTTGTCCGCAGCTTGCACCGGTTACACAGAATCTGTTAGCTTTTAACAGAAGAACTAGTCAACCTTTAGGGATCCTTCCTCATTTTCCTGTAACTTTGGGAGGGAAAATCATCTTTATCGATGTCATGGTGGTCCGAGACCCTTTTGTATTTCGCTTTACTCCTTGGGCGGGATTATGTCTATGCTATGAAAGCTCTTGTATCCACCCTTTTCTGTGTGATATCTTTCCCTCACAATGGAAGAATTGTGACTATTGATCAACTTTCATTCATCGGCCCTGACTAGGTTACCTCCCTAAGTGGTTCCTATATGCAAACAGTATCACCCTCACTGCATGTCAATTATGTGGCGTTGTCTCCCATGACCTCAACTTCGGATGATTTGGATACAGTAGTTGACATGGTGATCTCTTCGGTAGGGTTATTGGAGCCTGATCTCCTTACTCCTATCGCGACCCTCGACATGTGTTCCTCCTCGAGTGATCATCTTCCATCCGACGAAGATCTCTTGGAATCCATGACCGAGTTTTGTCCCTTGACATGGTACCCTTCCAGAGCATTATCCTCTTGGAAGCCATGATCAAGAAGCAACCACGAGCATAGTTTCTCTTCTTTGTGGCAAGCTCGTTAAAAAATGAAATAGAGGCTTTGAGCATAGTTTTCTTCACTGTAGCAAGCTCGTTAAAAAATGAAACAGCAATCTGGGGATCGAACCTGGAACCTTGAGCATAGTTCTTTTCCTGTGTCAAGCTCATTAAAAAATGAAACAATCACCTCTCCCTTCAAGTTGAGTCTTTCGCCAGATCTCGT
>ML787318.1:247732-268560 GCA_009831015.1 Picea engelmannii
TTTTGAGGCCTTATATGAAGGAATTTGGCCCCGAAAAAAGTGTTGAAACGATCTCCAATCTAAAGAATCAAATCAACATGACAGTGAACTCTTCGAGACACAACTCCCTACAAAATTTCAGCACAAACGGATAACCGAGTCAAAATTTATGACCCTCGAAAATCCCTGCATCAATAATGCACTATGGGAATCGACCCTCCACTATGGCTGGTAATCGAGAGAATTTTATGTAGCAGCTCCACCATTTCCAGCGTTTAGTAACTTGCCATCTCCCCTCTGTCATATCTCTAATAATGTCTAGAAATATGTGTCATTAAAACTAAAACCTTTCCCATTGATTTGATGTGAGGTACAAAACGAAGGGCATCATAATGAACTCGACACCACAACTTTTAAATATCTAGAGGTAAATTATTATTTGCAAGATGAGAATAATAGTTTATAGTATATTTTACATCCTGAAGAACACTATAGTCTTGCAACAAGGAAACTATCTCTTTTTTATAATAGTCCATGCCTAACCAACTTCTAAATATTTTTTCTTGGAACTTATTTAAGCTCCTTTGGAAGTTTATTCACAAGTTTCACGTCGTTTGCCAAATATTTGATAAAGTATTCCCAATCAAAAATATTTGCAAAATTGCTAGAATCTTTCCAAAATGATTTTTTGTCTAGTTATGAAATTACTAATGTGGTATTGATAATGTGGTCAAGTGCACTTCAATAACTTATCTTTCAGGAGTTTTCAGAGAAAGAGCATAAGACTCTGAGCATTTTGGGGTTCTTTGTGCATCCACATAAGTGGTTTTGAATATCAAACTTTAATCCTAAAGGCAGCTCCACAACATTGTTGGAGTGGAGGATCATTTCCAAAGCTCTCCACTACTTCATATTGTGATTTGGGATTATTTGGGCTATTGAACTTTGATTAGAGATACTCTTCTATGTTGAGTTCTCCTTTACTGTATGGCCAAAGGTATTCGAAGCCCGTGAGACAAGCTGCAACATTAGCAATAGCAATGACAACACACAAAAACAATTTCTTAAAGCATTGTAAGTTTAATTGTGTTTTTTTGAAATCAAGTTCAATTACATTGCAAGCGAGTGCATTTTCAATAAAAGTGGACACCCAGCATTTGTTGAGTTTGAATTATAGAGACTGATAGTTAAATGGATGAAAATGATGAATTGTTAGAGTTATTGAACACTCTAATACTCTCTATTGATGACAATATGGTCACGACTAACAAAGAAACTCTTCAATATGTTCTAACTTGTTTGCAAGTTTCACAAACCAAAGTAAAACCATTGCAAACTTAGACTTGGTTTCTTCATGATGAACTTGAATGAAAAAATCTTCGACATTCTGATCCATTTTTTGTTCATAACAACCCTCTTTTCAAAGAAGATGATGATGATGATCCAAATCAACAGTCACAAGAGAAACTTAGTGATCCAACTTCAAATCTGATTTGAGATGAAGTTGTGCATGAACAAGTTCATCTTTCTCTTTCCAAGCTGGTCATCGGACCTTAGGAAGAAATCATAAACAATAAGCACAGAACATGTATCACATATAAAAAGGAAGTGACTTTTCATATTCCTGATTATACCAAGTCAATCCAATTCCAAAGTGTTGGATTTCTTCAATAAGGTTCATATTTTCTTGCTACAATTCAAGAGCACATTCTGAAATGCCAACATTGTCATCGATTTGGCCACGTGAAGGATTAGTGTTTTTATATTCATCCTTGTGAGCATTGTGGAAATCACAATCAACTTTCAGATAGATGTTCCAAATGCAAGAAACCTGCAATAGTAAAGAACCACTATGGGTGGATGACTTCTTGGAAATGGTCATCAACAATCAAGAAGATATATCAGTCATATCGAAGAATTCATTCTTGAGTATTGACACATATTGTCGTGGAAAGATTTGCATATTCTCACTGTGTAGCTGATAGAGGGGAATAACATCAATGATTGACACTCGGGCTTCAAGTTTTGAATTCCTATAAATCGAGTAGTAACAAATGAGTGTGATCAGTGACAAGTGAGAATGATTTGGTTCGTGGTGATCCCAAAACTGCCAGATTGGTTTGTGGTTTTCCTTAAACCACCACTTAGTACAAGACTTGCAACTTCTGCTAGACAACAGTTTTTGGTTTTCCTTAAACCTCCATTTAGTAGAAGACATCAACTTCTGCTAGACAATAGTTTATGGTAATATTTAAACTAGCATTCAAGAGCACTTCCAATTAGCAAAAGACATCAGCTTCAGCTTCTAGCTAACTTAGGAAATGTTCTAGGAACTATTGAGCCTTAGATCCAAGTTCTAGGGTTTTTCGTCTACCTTAAACCACCACCACCATTTAGTAGAAGACATTAACTTCTACTATCCATTTGGTTTGTGGTCATTCCAAAACCACAAGATTCAAAGAGAACATTTAGTCATTAGGTGTTATCCACTTCCATACTTCATCTCTCTTCTTGGACTCACATACACCCCTTCAGATTAAGGGGGGGGGATGTTGGAAACCTAATCCGCTAAGGTTATGGTATTTGTCACTTGTGAAGGAATATGAAATGTCAAGTTATAGTAATGGTCATCAAGAGTCCAAGAGACCTCTTGGAAGATGAATCCAAAGGTCATCTGAAATGTATTTGTATGTGTATCATATTAATGAATAACATGAACTCACGATTGATCTATATTTTTCATTTCAACAAACATTTTGTGGATCTTTAGAAATATTGAGAGCAATGACTATATCAATTAGTCTATGAATTTCCCATTGATCATAATTTACGTAATTTATAAATTTAGTGTTACTTCCTCTCTTATGAATTGTATTTCCCTGCAAAACCAAATCTGACAGCTTTGTTTTAGGCACATTAGGAATTTCAGCAACTAAGCTACTAACATAAGAGTCCAAAGAATAATTTCTAATGATAGAAAATTATGATAATGAAGGTTCATTAATGGCCTCAATATCAATTACAATACATTTCATATATCTTTTTCTATCAATCGTAATCTTATTTGACTGTCCATTCCATGGAAGCTAGAGGTGTGACCAATTTGATGTGAAATATTGTTGCAATTTTTGTGCCCAATCCCTACTGAGTACAAAACCATATGCTTTAGATATATCTTCTATGATAATATTTATCACTTGGAGAACTTTCGGGTTACACTACTCTAATTAAAACATCCTTCAGCTAACTGATTATCTTAACTTTAGACCTGTCAAGATGAGTGATGTGTGTTGAACATTTTGTTGGGGTAGCATTCAACCTTTTGCAAACTAAGTATGACATTACATTTGAGGAAACACTTGAATCTACTAGAAAATTATGCACATTTTGATTGAATATCTCAAATGTTAGTAAAAACGGAGGAGTCGTGGATTTGGATCTTTCTCTCTTAAGTGCAACATTGATCGTTGTTTTCTATGCATTGTTAAATGTTATTTTATTTGTTATTTTTCCAATATTTAAGGGTTGTATTTCTTCTACTTTCAAATCTTTCAACAACAACTTGCATTGTATGGAATTTTACAGATGTTGAGCATCAAAATGTTTGCTTTTCTTTTCTTTAGATCTTCAAAAACATTGTATTCCAAAGGTTCAAAAAAATTGATTGAAGGTTTATGCACATCATATATTACAGGAAGAGGCCTAACATAAGGGGTCACGGTCCATGTTCTCCTTATGTTTGGATTTTGGGACACAAATAGTTGTTGTTGATGCACAAGTCCCATGCTCCTAGTTTGGATTGTTAATCCTTATTCTACAACCTCATCATCTTCAAACAAATTCACACAAGGAAACACATCTAATAGAACCATGGTTGTCTCACTAAAATGTTCAAAAGATCATTCTTCCAATTATCCGCTTGATTGTTCACCATATCCTTCTACTTGTGTACATTCATCCAAAAATCTATTTGTCACCAAATTCATTGCATTTATCCACTGTGGGAAAGTCTTCTCGAAATGAGCAGCCTGATGAAAATCGCAGTAGTTTTCCATGGCCACTCTTTCTAGGTCAATATTCAAATTAGCAAGTGGTGGTTCAATAGATTTGGGAGGAGTAGGTCTTATAATGAATGGGATTCACAATTTCTGATTGGAAGATCCTTCCTGTAATGTTCCGTATTAATAGTAATAATAGTAATAATGGTGATAAATAACTATATATTTAATTAGTATAAGAATATAAAGTAAATAAATATAAATAAGTAAAAGAAGATAAGTTATGGAGAACTCAATTAAGTCAAGTTAAGATCGGAAAATAATTGCTCTATTATTAATAAAAGGATAAAATAAGAGAAGATAAGTTATGGAAAACTCAATTAACTTAAGTTAAGATAAGAAAAAGGGAAAGTTTGCATGATAAGAAGTGGAATCTATGCATGAGGTTTCTTTTGCATGGATGGACCAAGGAATTATATTTAATAGAAGAGGAAAAGGGTGGAAGCATCTCTCGTTTTTGGGCTTGGAAGATTTCTCTGGAAGTAAAGATTTGACATTGGCATAGATAGTTGATTAAGGGCTCAGTGGCTCTTAGTTGTATAGACTGGGAGGTTGGTTGGGTGGATAGTCATCCCCCGCATTTTTGTTGCGATCAACAAGATCAAAGCTAGGAGCGCAAAGGTTTGACAGACATCTATTGCAAGTAATATCTCCTAATGTGATGACATGATGTAATTGCAAAAAAATCTTTTATGATAAGATTTTTATGATGTCATGATGTGATGGCATGTGGTAATTACATGTAGATTTATGATGAGATGCTTTATGATGGCATGCATGAGCCTATGGTAGTGACAATAATGTTGTATTCTCATTATGACGTGCGAGAGTTAGCATGTGGATTATTTCTTTGAGATGTTGATATTATGATTATAACTAATGCATTGGTTACATATTGTGAGGTGGTGATTGTCAGGTCATCCACCAGTGGTATGAGAGGGCCAATTTATTTGATGATCTCGTGGGATCCCATACCTAGGAGGGATAATATTTACAAAGTAATACCTTATGGGTTGGGGACAACTCAATCAACCAATCTATGCCAACGATTTGTTTTCCTTGTATGATTCTTGATGTACATGGGACCATCTTGAGATTACCATAGTGCATAATACCGGAGTTGTGATGCCAAAGTCCCGAAGAATGGTCAGAGTGTTTCTCGTCGGTGGTATTGTGGGATTGGACTTCAATGCATGGGGCTACACTTGGTAGTTGTGGAGGGAGTTTAGGTCCAGCCTTTCGATATGCCTAGTGTTTGTGAGTACCAATCCAGATGTTTTCTTTGGTAGATGAGGTCCAATGCCTAGAGCTGATAGATCAAGATGTCTTGGTCTGGTGCCATAGAGCCCAGATGGACAAGATAGGATCTAGTGTCTAGAGCCCTGATAGATCGAGAGGCTTTAAGCCTGGTTCCGAAAGTCGAGAATAAAATATGGAGAGTACTCGTGCTTCCTTAGTGTTGTGATGTGGATTTTCGATGCCTATTGTGGTCACTTGGGTGGCTTTATACTAGTCCAACAAAGGGTGTTGTGGAATATATAGGAGCTACTAGAGGGTGTTGCAGAGGATATGGTGAGCTAATTGAAAACCTATAAGTAACATAAATAATGTTAACTTTGGGACAAAGTTCCTTAAAGGGGGGAAGTATGTAATGCCTCATATTAATAGTAATAATAATGATAAATAGGTATATATTTAAATAGTACAAGAACAGAAAGTAAAGAAATATAAATAAATAAAAGAAGGCAAGTTATGGAGAACTCAATTAAGTTAAGTTAAGAGAAGAATATAATTGCTCTATTATTAATAAAATGATAAAATAAGAGAACATAAGTTATGGAGAACTCAATTAACTTAAGTAAAGATAAGAAAATGGGAAAGTTTGCATGATGACAAGTAGAATCTATGCATGAGGTTTCTTTTGCATGGATGGGCCAAAGAATTCTATTTGATAGAAGAGGAAAAAGGGTGGAATCATCTCTCAGTTTTGGGCTTGGAAGAATTCTTGGGAAGTAAGGATTTGACATTGGCATAGATAGTTGATTGAGGGCTCAGGGGCTCTCAATTGTATAGACTGAGGAGTTGGTTGGGTGGAGAGTCGTACCCCACATTGTTTTTGTTGTTAGTGGGATCCAAATTGGGAGCACAACTGTTTGACAGGCATCAAGTTGCAAGTAAGTCAAGGTCGTCAGTTCTCAGGTAAGTTTGCATGAATATTCTATGAATTACGCAATTAGTATTCCTTTACTTTATCTGTTTATGATTATTAAATTGGTGTTTTATATCCATTGCATTTGTTTGGGGTATTAGATATTTAATGGTTGGGTTAAGCCATTACACTTCCCTGGAACTTCGCTTCATATCAAGTATTTCATTAGATGTCCTTTTAATCATTCTTTGCATGGATTTTGTATCCATGGAATCCTTTTCTCTATCCTATGTAAGTTTCTTTGGTGGAGGCTTAGGTAGGTTAAGATCCCCTTTCTGTGGTATGAAATCTTTCTTCCCCAATGTTGGTTGGGTCTCTATACATCCTCTCATATTGAATTCAACTTTCTTAGCTTCCTCAAAAGTTAAAGTTAGGGTGTCTTTAGCTACTCGCTTAACAAACATTGAAATAGGTGCAGGTAAAGCATTAGTGTATGCTTCTATTTGTAACTCATGTGTAGGTACAATATTTTCCTTGAACTTATTTAGGACTGTGGTAAATCTTTGGTTGAAGTCTTTAAACTTTTCTTTAAGGGACATTGCCAGAGAGAATAATTCAACCATCAAGGCACCAATAGTGATTTCTTCTCTAAACTTGTCAATGAAATATTTTTGAAAATCACTCCAATTGGTGATTGATCCTACTATTAGATTAAAATATTAGATAGATGTTTCATTTTCAAGAGTGTAAGGTGATAATATGCATATGACATCTTCAAGTTGAATTGATCCCAGATCTTGAGGGCTAAGATCCAAAAGGATTGAATGCCAAGAGAAGAGGAGAGAAACCATATAAATCTGTCATGAAATTAATCACAATAACATTGATGAAAATACATGAACTAAATACACCACAAAAATATGAGAAAGAGAGAGAGTTGGATAAGAAGGATTCCATTAAGAAGAACCATTACATGCAATGAGGCCAATTTTGGGACCTCTCCTTCCTAACCTTCACTCTCTTCCTATTGCCTTCTTATAAGGTGTCTTGTTGATGAAGTCAACTTTGATTAGGCTTGACTTCATAAATTACATATCTATCAAGTTCCCTTTTACATAAAAATATGGTTTTATGATTTATACATATGAACTTAGACTATAAGTCCCCCTAAGATTTGGATCAATCCTCCCCCCTTAGAAAATTATTGTTGGGTATGTGTTATATTCCTTACACGATTATGGGTCCCCCTATTAGGGGTTTCGACAGCGGAGCCCCTAGAAAAAAAATGGGGGGTTTATTTACCAAAATTTTGGGTGGTCTTTCGCCTTTGGTGGTTTAGTGACGCATGGAATTTTAGCCCGTGGTTTTCTAATTCCGGTTAAGAAATTAAGGATGTAAGTTAATCTGGGTCAATGGATTAAAGGTTTTTTGGATGTTATGGGATCTTATATATTGTATTGTAAATAATGAAGTTGGATTATGAATAGAATTAGAGGTGCGGCTCTAAAACAGGTTGTCGGTTTTCCTAATTGGGTTTCCAGGGTAAATCTTTGTCTACATGTGTGATTGCAATTGTTTTCTTTTATGTGTTAATAATGTGTGTGTGCATTGCATTATTGTAAAAGGTTTAAAATTTGCATTTGGTATCAAATAAATTATTGGCTTTAGGGGGATGCCTATGTGTCTAAGGGTTTGGCTCAGATCTCTAATCAACCTTGTTACAATGGGAGCTCTATGGTACTGATTCTTGCGGTGAAAAGAAATGGTGAGCAATTAAAAAATAGAGATCAAAAGAATTAATGGGAAAATTTGTGAGTTGTGGAAGCTCAAGATGGAATATCTTTTGGTAGATAAAGATCAATGGGTCACTATAGATTCAGATACTACACCTATGAGAATGTCAACACAAGATTAGACAAAGTTGGATTGGAAGGAAAAGAGCACAATCCAGTTGTGTCTCTCAAATTCAGTATTACTGAAATTGTTAGGGGAAGCTAGATCTAAGGAATTATGGAATAAGTTAGGGGCTTTGTATCAGTATAAGTCCTTGGTAAACAAACCTTTCCTACGCAATAAGTTGTGCAACCTGAGGATGAAAGATGGAGACTCAATAATAGAGCATATGAATGCTTTCAATATTGTGGTAAGTCAGTTGTTTTTGTTGATATTAAGATTTATGATGAAGATAAGTGTAGCATTTTATTGTTCTCTTTACCAAACTCATCGGATAGTCTGATTGTAGCCATAGGCAGTAATGAAACTAGTTTAAGTTTCAATGATGTGGTATCATCCTTGTTGTTGAAAAAGATGAGGTGGAAAAACATGGAAATCCAGAGCACATATGCCTTATTTGTAAGAGGACCCTCCCAGGAAAGAAATAAAAATAAGTCATGAAGTGGGAGATCTAAATCTAGAGAAAGGTCTAAATCTCTAGTAAAATTCGCAAAGGTATGATAGAGATGTGGAAAACAAGGGCATTACAAGAAACAATGTAGATCCTAAAATGTTGAGAGAGGGAAGGGATCTGATGATGCCCTTTCTACAAAAGAAAAAAATCCTCCCCAAATGGAGGGGATGTGTACTTGGCTTCTTCAAGCACACATGCAAATCATGAGGTATGGCTAGTCAACTCAAGTGCATCATTTCATATGACTCCTCACAAGGAGTGGTTTTGTGAGTATGAAAGGTATGATGAGGGTGATGTTTTTCTAGAAGATGACTCAATAGAAAAAATCATAGGGTGAGGGAAAGTCAAGTTGAAGCTTGTGGATGGTAGGATTAGAACATTCCCTGGAGTTCTACACATCCCAAGATTGGCCAAGAATTTGATTTATGTAAGCAAGATGGATGATGTAGGTTTAAAAAAAATGTTTGAAAAGGAAACCTGCAGGATGGTTTGAGGAGCAACGATGTTACTAAAGGGATTTCAGATAGGAACTATGTATAAGATGTTGGGAAGCACTATTAGTGATAGGTACAACGGTTTAATTGTTTATGAGACTGGAGTTGAAGAAGGGAAAACTCTTGCAATCTCTAGAGAAAAGACTATGGTGTGGCACCAAAGATTGGGGCATATCAGAAAGAAGGGGCTTCAAGTACTACATGATAAAGGTATGGTTAAAGGTATGCCCAATTGGGTAATGTACCCAACCATGCTACCTTAAAAACTCACTTCAAAACTGATTTTGAATTCTGATAATAATTAATTCGAAAATAAGCATGAAAGAATCACATGCATTAATCAAGATCCATGCTTCAACATAAAAGAAATGAACAAAGTGTCATGCACAAAAAATAACTAGTAAGAATGCACACATAAATGCATCTCAGAGATAATTAAATACACATCGGAATATACATTATGCATAAAAAATAGAGAGCACTTATCTTTTCAAGTAAACATTCACCAATTGGCTACAAACCAAGGATGTTCCTGCCAACCATAGACACTATTGTTCATTTACTCTCAACAACAAGTCACCTCCGATCTAGGGCTATGAATCCACCATGACGGGTCCTAGGCTAAATCTAAAAACACACCAATCAACTAACAAGCTCTTAGGTTTTCCCAACCACACAACAATCCTAATTTTCAACTCTCTTTCCCCTTCAACATGCACAACCCAAATAAATGAACCCCTTTCTCTGCCATGTAGTCCCTCGGGCTGTTCCATTTCTCTCCAAGGCTCCAGTGCTACTGGTCAGGAAATATCCATGCTAGAAACTCCAAGGATTCTCAGTTGTGAAAGTCCTTTGAGAACTACCATTAGACTCATTCTCATAGGCATCAATTCCCACCTGGAATGATTAGTAATTTACTACATCCATCTATCATTGGCACACAAATTAGCAAGAATGAGGAACCAAAATGAAAGAGTGAGAAGAGTGTAAGAGTGAATGGAGAAGAAGAATCAGTGAACCCAAAAACAACCCAAAGAGTTGCTTATATAATTACTTGGAAATCAAGAACCACATGGAATCCCCCAAGAAGCTCATGTAACCACTTTTCTCAATTAAAACCAAAATGGGTAAATAAAATACAATAAAAAAGACTGAGCCCCTTAATCCCCATCTCTCGTGGAATCATAGCCCCCTATCTCTTTTGTCCTTGTTCGTTTGCATCCAGCGATGCATTTTATTAATATACATAGATGTATTACATTTCCTAGGCACTATGACCCCTTTTCAACTTTACTAGCTCACCAGCCTAAGTCACAATTACATAATACATTCTAGTTCATAAGGATTAAATTCAGGGTGTTACATCCCCCTCCCCTTATTTTGGCACTATCCTCAATGCACAACACCATTCCAATGTTATTAACATTACAAATCTAGGCTCTTTGGCCTTTACTCTACACAAGAATCCCAACTAACTCTTGTATTCATAGGCACTAACGAAGGAATTCCATTGGAATTTCTTCGTTAGTTGGGATTCATAGCCAACATCTCATCTATATTATACACATACAGTCATCATGGGATATCATTATAACAATTTTCAATCATAAATGTCAAATCTGTTTTATACAGGAAAACAAAATTTTCCAAGCATGAGCTTATTTCTCATCATTCCTTTGACTCTTGCAGTTGCAGGCATCAATCTTTATTATGGATACAACAATGCCATACCCAATACCATTATTCCTGCAATTTTATCAACCTTCAATTAACCAAACCAATTGTTAGCATATCATAACAATTTTTAATTTCTTAAATATATTTATATACATAAAATAAAATTCCCCAGGCATGAGTATTTTTCTCATAATGCTTGGCTCTTGTAGCAACAAGAATTGGTCTTATGTATGGGCTTATAGCCCTGCCACATCCAAGACCATTCTCCCTACAATTTCCTCAACCTTTCATTCATCCACACAAACTGTTAGCATACCATAACAATTTGTAACTATTAATTTCTTAAATCTATTTTATATAGGGAAATAAAATTTCCATGCATGAATTTTATGCTCATAATGTTTGGCTCGTGTAGTAGCATGCATGGGTCTTCCTTATGTGCTTACATCCCTGACATATCCAAGACCATTCTCGCTGCAATTTTCTTAATTTACATGCAGCCAAATAGATTGTGAGTAATTTATGTACAATGGCAACAAGTGATATCAAAATTGTTTACAACCACAATTCAATTACTTCCACTCATTCTTGACATCAAATGGAATTCAACTATTGAATGGAATGAACCCATGATTCTCTAAACACATATTATGAGTCAATCTTTTCTTTCTTCTATCCAGAAATGTTTTTATTACTTTGTTCCCCTGACATAGCTTTTCCATAATTCATCATTATTTAACTAATTTAACTTGCAACTTTCTTGTTGTAATATCTAACAACTTCTGAAGTGTTTTCAACTTCTTGAGTTAGCAATACTCACATCATTTCAGCTATTAGCATAATCATTTCTATGTCATATGTACATGTATTCACCAAAATGCATTCAATAATTCCTTTAATACTAATCTGTAACATTTTCAACAGTTCCAAGAAATGATCTCAGAATTGTAGCAGATAACAACTCAACCACCTTCGGTTAGTATTCATATTAAATATAATGCCACTATCATTCACTATGCATTTTCAGCCCCATAAGTTTT
This sequence comes from Picea engelmannii, assembly GCA_009831015.1. NCBI lineage: Eukaryota > Viridiplantae > Streptophyta > Pinopsida > Pinales > Pinaceae > Picea > Picea engelmannii. Next base: position 259,537 of record ML787318.1, read on the forward strand.
TCATACTAACACAAACAATTATCAATAAAATAACAATCAATGTGCCAAAACCCATGGCCACATCTACACAATGTGTCCCTGCATTGACTACATAATACCACATAACTATGTCATGCACCCCACCATGGTGAGTTGGAAGGTTTGTCCAATGCCTCAACACATCATCCGAACTCTTCCCAATATCACCCAATTATTTGGATACCCTCATCTTCAACCCATACACAACACAAGGAACATAATTCCTAAGTGTTCTTCAGTGTCAACAAAGAGGTTGCAATCCAAACATCATCTATACAAGGGAAAACCATTAAGAACTTGCATAGCATTATAGCCCCTCCATATCCAACAATATCATGGTCTCACACATGACTAGCTCTATGGTTATTCATTGTTGTATCAAGAGTATGTCTCTTGACTTGAACTGGTTATGATCTCATAACCAATCATAACACAATATACAACTAACATTTTATTTAAATGCATTCTAGCATCAACAACATTTACATGCTCTAGGCCTTCAGCCATTAGATATCAATTTAAATCTTGGAAATTTAATTGAGGGAATTCTTACCCCAATTCCCTTCAACATTTATGCATTAAAAGAAACTAAATGCATATCTGCATGGTTGTTATCAACCTAGTTGATGCTACATTGATCAACTAGTATTTGTAGAAGCTTGCAAGATTCCACCTCCATCCTTTGGATCACCATTCCTACCACCCTCATGGGTTTTCACATTGATGGAAGTCATAAGTAGCAGTAGCATCCACATCTTTAACCATGCTATATCATTTTTTCTAAATACATAATACATAATTAGTCATACTCAATATAATATTAGTATTGCATGTATATAACAACAAAGTATTCTAAGTCCACAAGCTTGCCATATGCATATGCAAGCATCTACATATGCGCAAATCCACATCCATATGCACAAAACATTCACTATAAGCATACCTACTAATGCATATGTATTCTAACTTCATTCTATGCATCATGCACTCTAGTGCATTTTTGTTTTAGTTCAGTTATTATTTATTTATTTATATTGTAGTTGTTGTTTCCTTGAATTTATTCATATCCTCATTGCCTACTGTGTTTCCATTATGCTCATCTGCACTATTGTTTCTTGGTCTGAACACTTTCCAACAAAGTTCCACCTGGCCATTATGCAATCCAACCAATGTGTTCTATTTACAATGGCCTCTCTTAGGCAATCATATCCAAAATTTACCTTTATGAAACATTCCATCACATTGGAATAAGGCAGCTCAGAACATTCAATCACTCTACTACCACAACATTCTTGAATCAAATACTATTACTCTTAGTTATCCATTAGATTAATTCATTTAACATTTCCCTGTGAAACCAAACCTTTTTCACTCAATACCATCCCCAATGGAAGTATATTTTCATTCAGTGGCACTTTTCAAGTGAAAGAGCATTTATTATTCTATCTCCAATTTCTTTGCATTGACATCTTGCTTACACTGGGAACTCTGATATGAGAAGTGGATTTATTTCTCTGAGTAATTTTAGACAAGTAGCTAAGTCATATATAAAAAAAATCCTTCCCTGACACTCCTATGCTTGACACATAGATATTATTCACACACCACCTCTTAAGCTCCTTGTTCTCTTTCACATCAAGCTTTGCAGCTATCTACACCTCTCTTCCTTCAATGCTATTGAGCCTTACTTCTCCTTTCTATGCCCATTAATGACATTATTCACATGTTGGCTTCATGTCCTATGTGAGGATTCTTGTTGTTGTGTCTTGCAATCCATTCATATTCTGTAGTTGTTGACTCATACTTTTGTTCCACTCTTCTTGAGTTTTTTATCCACTTTTCATTACTTTCCCTGTAGCTTTGTATTACCTCAGCGAACTTCTACAAGATTTGTCATGCTTACATGACTCTAATATATGATTATAGTCTTGAATTGATCTGATTATACCTCTAATTCTGTAAAATATGCAAACAACTATTTTGTTAGAATTATACATATTATAGAAATTTGTTAATTAATGCTACATGTACTTTTTTTGCTCAGTTCATGAAGAATTCTATCATAATTCTCCAAATTCTAATAATTCCAAGTTATTCTCTTCTGAATCATATTTCCAACTACTGTACTCATGCCCTGATCCGATCTTTGAGCTGAAAGTTACGGCTTCCTGAAAATGCCACTTTCATCCCATTCGTGCATTTTCTCCATTGGTGTAATTTTATTGAAATGCCAACTTCAGTCAACTACAGAAGAAAATATGTCAAGAAATAGAGAAACTTTTGTATGAGACATAGATAATAAAAATTAAAATGAATTCATAAAAACTTTCATATTTGCAATCTGATGCTCCAGTAAAAAACTGCAACAATCTGGAAATGACCATTTTTCCCCTTTTCACCTCTTTTTCCAGACTTATAATTTTTGGCAAAATTGACTATCTCTCAATATGTGCACTTCTAGAAAATTTTCAATAAACCAAAGTTGTTTGTTTTTATGAGTAAATAAAATGTCTAGTAAATAAAATCTTTTAGTTTTGTGATCTAGGGTCACTTTTCCTCCTCCGAAAATCTCAAAATCCCAAAAAAGTGGCCCGAAATAGTGGATTTTGGCCTATTTCAGCATCTCCATTTCAATCCCCTTATGATTTATTCATTTACTTCATGTGTTATTTCCATGTTTGTTTTCTATACACTCTCAATGAATTTTAGCTTAATCTAGACCTCTACTAATAATCTGGAGCCAGATCTTTAAAAACCATTATTTCGTAATTTCTGACAAAGCCAAGCAGAAATGGACAATGACCCTTTCTGACACTTTTGTAGAGCTCATCTCTGCGGAAAAAACCCATAAGTTTCATCTAAATATGACTTAATATGCTTTAGTTATGGCCAAAATAAGAAAATGGCTCCAGACTTGGTTTTTTTTGTTTTTGAACTATGGAGCAGTTTTGCCTATGAGGAAATATGCACCGTTGATCTCAATTCAGAAGAGATCTGGACCATCTGTCAGAGGTGCCCATTCAGAGTGTTGAATAATTGGGCTCAAATGGGGATCCGAAAAGAGCGTATCAAAGAATATTCCCTTTCGATATCATCAGAGCTTTTCATTCAAAGTTCAGAAGATTGGCTAAGTTTCACTGCTCTGAAAAGGAGGGTATCGAATAATATTCCCTTTCGATACCATAGGAACTTTTCATTCGAAGTTCATAAGAATGGGGAAGTTTCACTCCTCTGAAAAGGAGGGTATCAAAGAATATTCCCTTTCAATACTGTTAGAACTCTTCTAAACGAGATCTTCCGAAAACACTTTTCTAAAAGAACATGTCTGTGAGATCTGACAACTGAGAATGATCTTGACTGATCTAACGGCTCTCGTTCATTTCGACTTATACCATCAGGATTCTCTTCTTTGAACCTCCAACTTATGTCTGAATTTATACCTTATGAATCCATCCTTCTGAGAGATCTACGGCTGAGAATGGATCCGACTGATCTAACGACTCTTGTTATTCCGGGCTCCTGTCATCATACTCAACCTCACGCCCAAATCCGAATTCCTTCCAACACTTCCTTCCCGAAGGCCTATCGGGAATGCCTTTCTCATACTTCTACAATTAAATCTTGATCGTGGATCCTCACATTCGAATTAATTTGGGCTATCAATCTACGAAACTACATAGTTGCCATGAAACACGTAGGAATTTAGCTTCCAAGTCCGAATTCAACTTTGCAACTGCAGATCGATGCCATAAATCACTTCTTTGACTACTCTGAACACTAAAACTCGAAATATGCTCATAATTTGGGGGTTTCACTTCTGTTCTCTTCCATTTCCCCCCCAAATTCGTAATAGACAAATATGCAACATTGAATTTGACAAAATCGCAAAAGTTTTGGCCCATACCATTTTGGTGTTGAACCAAAAGCTCTGATACCAATCTGTAACGTACCTAGCCACCCATAGGCTAGTCACGCTACCTCAAAATCTCACTTCGAAACTGATTTTGAATTCTGATAATAATTAATTCGAAAATAAGCATGAAAGAATGGCATGCATTAATCAAAATCCATGCTTCAACAAAAAAGAAATGAACAATGTGCCATGCACAACGAATAACCAGCAAGCATGCACACATAAATACATCTAAGAGATAATTAAATACACAACAAAATATGCATTATACATAAAACACAAAGAGCACTTATCTTTTCAAGTAAACTTTCACCAACTGACTACAAACCAAGGACATTCCTCCCAACCATAGACATTGTTGTTCATTTACTCTCAACAGCAGGTCACCCCCGAGCCAGGGCTATGAATCCACAAGGACGGGTACTAGGCCAAATCTAAAAACACACCAATTAGCTAACAATCTCTCAAGTTTTCCCAACCACATAACAATCCTAATTTCCAGCTCTCTTTCCCATTCATCCTGCACAACCCAAAGAAATGAACCCCTTTTTTTTCCATGCAGTTCCTCGGGTTGTTCCATTTCTCTCCAAGGCTCCAGTGCTACTGGTCAAGAAATCTCCATGCTGGAAAATCCAAGGATTCTTAGTTGTGACAGTTCTTTGAGACTACCATTAGACTCATTCCCATAGGAATCCATTCCCACCTGGAATGATTAGTAATTTACTACATCCATCTAGCATTTGCTCTCCTCTTCCAGCCATTTGTTTCCATGCTCAGACCAAGAGCACATCAATTAGAAAGAATGAGGAACCAAAAAGAAAGAGTGAGAAGAGTGTAAGAGTGAATGGAGAAGAAGAACCAGTGAACCCCCAAATAGCCCAAAGAGTTTCTTATATAATTACTTGGAAATCAATAACCACATGGCCTCCCCCAAGAAGCTCATGTAACCACTTTTCTCAATTAAAACCAAAAGGGGTAAATAAAATATAATAAAAAGGACTTAGCCCCTTGATCCCCCTCTCTCGTGGAGTCATAGCCCCCTATATCTTTTGTCCTTGTTCGTCTATAGCCAGCGATGCATTTTATTAATCTATATATATATATATATATATATATATTTCCTATGCACTATGGCCCCTTTTCAACTTTATTGGCTCACTAGCCTAAGTCACAATTAGATAATACATTCTAATTCATAGGGATTAAAATCGGGGTGTTACAAATTTCTCTCTGGATCTTGATTTATGTGAACATTGTTTATATGGGAAGTAGAATTTGGTAAGATTTTTCTCTAGTGCTACAAGGGTAGGGGGATTTTACAGTTGGTGCACAATGATGTGTTTAGACCTGTGAATATTCCATCACTAGATAAAGTTGTGTACTATGTCTCATTTATAGATGACTTCTTAGGAATACATGGATTTATTTCCTCGTGAAGAAATCTGAAGTCTTTGACAAATTTACAGAGTTTAAGGCTATTGTGGAAAATTAGACAAAGAAGAAAATTAAGGTGTTCGGGATGGACAATGGTGGAGAATTTTGCAGGAATGAATTCAAGGAATTCTATAAGAAATGTGGTATAGAAATCCAGAAGACTACTTCATACACACCTCAATAGAATGGAGTTGCAGAAAGGATGAACGTGATAATTATGGAAAGAGTAAGGAGCATGCTCAGTGGTGTCGGGTTGGGATAGGAATTATGGGCAGAGGAAGTGAACACTGCATGTTACTTGGTAAAACGATCACCCTCATCAACAATGGATGACAGGATTGCACACGAGGTATGGGCTAGTAAGAAACCATCTCTCAGACATCTTATGGTTTTTGGTTTTGATGCCTATATGCACGTTCCAAAGAAAAATAGGAGAAAGTTTGATAAAAATGTTCAAAAGTGCATCTTTATTGGCTATAAATATTATCTGAAATGTTATAAGCTTTGGAACCCAAAAACTAAGAAGGTAGTGTATAGTTGAGATGTGGTACTTAGAGAAATGAAAGATGTCGTCAAACAAGAATTCCTACCAAGGGAGGAAGAACCAGATAAAACATAGTTTGAATAGAAGGATAATGAATCAAACTCTACAAAAAAATCATGAATAATAAGAAGAAGGGCCTCATACTCTAGTATTGAGAAGAGCAGTTCATGAAAGAAGACAATTGGAAAGGTATACTCCACCTGATTTATATTTAAATTTTAGTTTTTTTATTATCGATGATGATCCTAGAACTATTAGGGAGGCAATGGATTCAGAGGATGGAAAACTCTAGAAAAAAGCCATGTTTGAAGAAATGGAAGCCTTCGACAAGAATGAAGCTTGGGATCTAGTGGAGTTGTTGACTAGAAGAAATATCATTGACAACAAATGAGTGTTTAAGAAGAAGTTGAATGCAGAAGGCAAAGTGGAGAAATACAAAGCACGATTAGTAGAAAAAGGTTAATCTGAGATGGATGTGAAGACAACATTCCTACATGGGGATCTAGAAGAATAAATCTACATGAATTAACTAGAAGGATTTGCAATGAAGGGATAGAGAGAGTTGGTATGTAGGCTGAAAAATTCCCTGTATGGATTAAAGAAATCAAAAAGAATGTGGTATCAAAAAATTGATACTTATGTATTGGGATTTGGCTTCACAAGAAGAAAAGTCGATCATTGTCTGTATTTCAAATTAGTAGGTGATTGTCTTATTTATTTGGTCTTGTATGTGGATGATATGTTGTTGGTAGGAAACAATAAGAAAATTATCCAGGATGTGAAAACTCATTTGCCCTCTAAATTTGACATGAAATATCTTGGTGCTACAAATTTTATTTTGGGCATGGAAATTAAAAGAAATTGGGCAAACACGAAACTCTAGTTGAACCAAAGAAAACATGTTAAGCCAATATTGCAAAGGTTTAATATGCAAGAATGTAAACCTATCAAAGTCCCTATTCCTGTAGGTGTAAAGTTGTCTGCAGATCAATGTCCGAAGACACGGGAAGAGGAGGAGGACATGTCCCATGTTTTGTATGCCAGTGTGATTGGTAGTTTGATGTATGAATTGGTTTGTACTAGGTCGAACATTGCACATGTAGTGGGAGTTTTGAGCAGGTATCTCTCAAAACCAGGGAAGGAGCATTCAACAATAGTAAAGAGGGTTTTCAGGTATTTGTGTGGAGCTACCACTTATGGATTGTGTTACCAAGGAAGACTAGGATTGGGCAGAGTGTTGGACATACATGGCTTTGTTGATGCAGAATGGGTTGGAGATATGGATCACAAAATATCTACCAGTGGGTATGTGTTTAACCTATTTGGAGGAGCAATCAGTTGGACGAGAAAAATATAGTCTATAATGGCACTCTCATCTACAGAATTTGAAAACATGGAAGCCACTCATGCAAGCAAGGAAACAGTATGGTTATAGATATTATGTTCAGGCATTGGATTGGTACAACAAGCTGTAAGGATAGATTGTGACAGTCAGAGTGAAATCTTCTTGGCGAGGAACCCAACTTATCATTCTAAGACAAAGCATATCAATGTTCAGTATCATTTTGTCATAGGCATGGTTGAAGAGAAGAAGGTGTTATTGGTGAAGGTGGACACTTTGGAGAATGTTGCGGATTCATTAACAAAGTCTATGAGCACTGAAAATTTCTAGAGAATCAATGTGCATTTCTGCCCTGGATTGTTGATCATAAAATCATGTGACCCATGTATGCAAAGAAAACAACAAGTGGGAGAATGTTGGGTATATTTTATAGTATTTGCATGATTGTGGGTCCCCCTATTAGGGGTTTAAGGGGAGGAGCCCTCGAAAAAAAATTGGGGGTTTATTCGCCAAATTTTTGGGCGGTCTTTCGCCTTTGGCGGTTTAGTGGCACATGGTATTTTAGCCCATGGTTTTCTAATTATGGTTAAGGAATTAAGGTTGTAATCTAATCCAATTCAATGGATTAGACATTTTTTGGATGGCGTGGGATCCTATATATTGTATTGTAAACAATGAACTTGGCTTATGAATAGAATTAGAGGTGTGGCTCTATAAAAGGTTGTTGGTTTTCCCAGTTGGGTTTCCAGGGTAAATCTCTGTGTATATGTGTGATTGCAATTATTTTCTTTTATGTGTTAATAATATGTGTGTGCATTGCATTATTGTAAAAGGTTTAAGACTCACAATGATGGTCCCCATCCCATGATAAAACTAGAGAGAGAGAGAGAGAGAGATTTGGAGAAGAAGGATTCCATTAAGAAGAACCATTACATTCAATGAGGCCAATTTTGGGACCTCTCCTTCCCGACCTTCACTCTCTTCCCATTGCCTTCTAATAAGGTGTCTTATTGATGAAGTCAACTTTGATTAGGCTTGAATCCATAAATTACATATCTATCAAGTTCCCTTTTACACAAAAATATGAGTTTATGACTTATACATCCGAAATTAGACTATAAGCCCCCCTAAGATTCATATCATGAATGTTCATCAATATTATGGCTATAATAAATTTCTTGATGTGATCTTTTGGAAAACCAACCACTTCAGGATCATATTTAGGAAATAGTTGTTCTAGATTCCTGGGTAAATTATGTAATTGGCTAAACAAGGCCAAAGCATCCCTAGCCAACCAAGATTGATTAGCATTGTTATTATGGGCCATTTCTGGGTGATCAAAATTTGAATCTGACCCTTCTAAGTTGTCTGGATCTGAATATGAACCTGTATCCTACTCAGAATACTCACTTTAATGTGAAGTTACATTAGGGTTGATGGGGGGTGGAGGAATCAAGCCAAAAGGTTGTGATATTTCTTGTAAGGACAATTCAACTAAATCTTCTATTGTATAAACCAAAGTATGATAAGGAGTTGTGGTTATAGTGCCAGTATAATTTCTTCGACAAGGAAGCAAAAGGGTTATGGGAAAATCATTGTTATTCCTTGCATATGCTCAAGTAATACATCTAAACATGTTTACTTCTTCATTTGATACTGCATATGAGATTGACTCGGTACTAGGTCCAATGTTTTCTAAATTCTGAACTTTGGGATTTTCATAAGTCTAACCTTCAAAAATATAGATATATGTTTATGAATATGGATCATTTT
>ML787318.1:268686-288571 GCA_009831015.1 Picea engelmannii
GCAATCCTTGTAAAATTGCCTCATAGCAAAAAGACCCTCTCTAAGAGGTCAATCTCTTTATTTTTCATGATTAACTAATATGCCCCATAGATTGTAATATGGAAACACTTGTTATTATTTGGGGCAATTCTAAGATGGGTGGTCCCATGCATGAAACTCTTGATCTGATTTTTCTATTATGGATAAATAGACTCCAATTGAGTCATCTTTTAATATTCAATGATTAGACAGTTCAAAAAATAATTGTATGCCAAGGAAGAAATTTCTTGATTTAGCTTTCCTGACTCTACCTACCTTCCTCGCACTACTTCCAACACGTCTTCACAAGATATATAAGTTAGAAAACACATCAAACATTTTAAAAAAAACATCGGTATTATAGCAAGGTTTTTGAGTTTACTTTCCTAAGTTTGATTTCCTTTCACAAGTTATGATATTGGTCATACCATATCTTTATTTCCAAATTATGAAAAAAGACATGCAAAATCAACAAAAATGTATAAAAACAAAGTTGTAAATCTTGGCAATACCTTTCCAAAGGTATAAGGCACTCCCAAAACGAGAATTGGAAGAAAAAGTTATTATGAAAATCCTAAAAGATTTTTCCATACCATACCTTTATTTTTAAAATCTAAAACAAATGGTGTCAAATCAATGAAAACTTATAAATACCAAGTTGTAGAGCTTAGTGATACCTTTTCAAATATACAAGGTACACCCCAAGCAGAGTTTAGAATCAAAAGTTATCATGAAAATACCGAAAGGGGTTTTTCTTTGATCGACCAACTTTTTAAAACTTTTTTTATCGACGTTGATGAAAATTTGTCTATTGGTGCTTTAAAAAAATTGTCTTTTGTATCGACACTTTCTTAATTTTGTCTTTTGAATTGGCACTTTCTTAATTTTGTTTTTTTATATTTGCACTTTCTTAATTTTATTTTTCGATGCTCAAGAAAAACTTACCTTTTGACACTCTCCCCTCTTTTTCTTTTGGCAAAATAAGAAATTTGTTTCCTTTCCGATGCCCATGAAAATTTTGTTTTATCAATGCACATATCGACAAAACTCATTTTTTGTTGTTTTTGGTGCTCATGGAAAAGTGTCTTTCAACAAACACTAGAATTTTTTCTTTCGATGCCTTTCATATTTTGTCTTTTGACACTTCAAAAATTGTTTTCACTTGTATCGACGAACTTCAAAATTTGTTGTTCAATGTTAATGAGATTTTTTACTTTGCCAATACGATTAATTTTAACTCAAAATGGGGTTTTGGGACTTGGAATTTTTTGGGTTTTTCTTAAGGCTATGTTTTCTAGACTAAATGCAATGCATGAAATTATTCAAATAAAAAATGCATGAAACTACTTGCAAAATCAAAGAAAAAGTGATACCCAAATTTTCAAAATTTTAAGGTGTGTTGTGTACTCAACAAACTCTTTTCCAACTTCTATGCATGGCAAGGGATTCTGCAATTCACAATTGATCCAATTCATGGACATACTGCTAGTCACATGGGAAATGTTAGCCACAATTTTCTCACTTAAGTGGAAATTCATACTCCATATACACAAGTATATATGCTACTTTAGACAACACATAGCCTTTATAAAAGTAAAATAGAATTCTAAGGCAAGAAACTCCCTTTTTTGTTATAGTTACACTATTGGACATGTTCAGCCCTTGACACTACTCCATTCCTTGGATATTGTAACTTTTAGGTTATCTCGGGATGCCTTGAAATTTAATCTATTCTTAGCAACTAATGTTGTCTCTCCTCAAGTAGTCCAACCCAAGCATAACCTTGTCTTTCATCATCAATTGTTTCTTATGCAAGGTGACCTTCACTAGTCACTTCACATTCTTTACACAAGTTGTTGGTTCATATATGGACTATCATGATTGCCACCCCATCCATGACTTTCAATGGTGCAATAATGAGAAATCATGATTCCCACCATGATCTTCCACCTTCCCAAAATGCATACTTTTCCACTGACATGGTTTATCCATAACATGCATACATGGCATGTTCTCATTGTTTACTAACATTCTATTAGTCCATCAATAGTTGTAATCTAAACCAAACACAACATTCTTTCCACTTATTTTATTGAAGTAGCAAAGTCAAACCAACTAGATCAATGTGTGTTGGTTTGTTGTCTTATTACCTAACTCCCATCCCTAGAGGTAGGGTTCTTCACAACTCTTCTTTGCATTCATAATTTTATTTGATGATATGCATCTCTTGCTAAGGGAACCAACGACCTTGATCCCTTTCCCTTGTCATGCTTGAACTTAAAGTCAAATATTCTATGCATGCCTAGCCATCCTTAGTCCAACATTCTTGTTAGTTGGCAAGCACCTTAGATTACCATGTTCTTTCCTAACCAATTGTGCCTTCACATCACAATGCAAGCATCAACATGCAATACATGTATACGTCCTTGGTCATTTTTGCATCTAGTATTATCATACTTCATTGTAGACATCTCTATGCATCTTACACCTAGGTACATTCATCGCAAACCATTTATTTTGGGTTTGTGACACTCTGGGGGTCACCAACATTGACAGTTGCCTTGTTGAATCAAGTTGGGTGCTCTATTAGAGTAACTAGAAGAACATATCCTAAACATGAATCGTTTGCTTTATGATCCTTTGAAATAGATTTCAAACACATATACTATTGTTCCATTCTAAGATCAAAGTTGGAAGTTACATCACCCATTTTTGCACTTCTTCCAGTGCACATCAAGGTTGAATCCCATCTTTCATCACTAGTGGAAGAAAATCAAGCAAGAATTGGAGAAACTTTTATATCGAGTGTTGATAGTATTCTTATTTTTGAATACTCAATAACCTTCATCTTGGTGACCCTTTGTTCTAGTCAACTTTTGCATCCTTTTAAAAGAGGCAACTTCCCTCTTTTGGTACTTTGCCTATTGTTGTAGAATATCAATATCTTTTAAATCGTAAAGATTTGCAAAATTTTCACTAGGACAAAGTTATCCAAATAATTGAGGATATGAAATGTTGATTTGGAAAAGTTTTCTAGAGTTGTTGTGTCATGCCACTTTTCCTTAATATATAGTTTCCAAAACTACCAAAAAGTGTCTCAGAATAATGGATTTGGCCCCATTTCATCAATTTCATTTTTTAATCCATCCAAATGATTTTATGGGTTTTATTGTGATTTCCATAACCATTCCTATCCAAATTTAATCGTGAATGGGGATATTAACAAAAAGCACTATCTCATCCTCTAAAAACCGCATTTTGCCAATTTTTGGGAATTTGGTTCCAAATCAATGAAACTAAGCTCAAGGACATTTTCATAGATTTCATCACTATGGAATTCCACCTGAAATTTTAGATCCTTTTGAGTTTTTGTTCCGGAATTTTGTTTGTAACAATAGGTATCTTCCTCTGCTAATGTGTTGTCCTTTATGTACAACCTATTTATTGATCTTCAAGGTCAAATGCATGTTTTTGAATATCAGACTTTGAACATTGAACCAATTAGAGGCATCAACCTTCCCCCACACCAAGGTCATCAACCATTTTTTTACTACGAAATCGACCCCTTTTTTATATAAGACCATTGGCCTATCTCCAATCAAGGTTACTAGGCCATTGACCTCTTTCACATGATTGGCCCACCAAGCCATTTTAAAGGACAAACAACCACTAAACGTAGAGGAAAAGGCCCTAACTCATCCTCCTTCAGGGTTCTTTTACACTAGGGTCGTCAACCACTCTTCAAACAATGGCCATCATGGCAGTTTTGAACTTCAACTACCTTTGAAACTTTAAAAAACTTAAGGGAAAAGGCCCCAGTATATACACTATGAAATTAAACCAATTTGAAGGGTGCAATGACCATGGAACTTAGGAGGAATGTGAATTGAACACTACTCCCTATTAATATTTGGCCTATAACCATGTCAACAACAATAGAATTTGAAGTTGAGCATGTTGAATTCACCTTGGTTCACCTCTGTGTCCTCTTAGAACTTGCTCTTCTTGCATGACTCTAACTTTAACTATCCATTATTGGACTATACCAAGGGGTTAAATATTAACCATCCCGTACTATTTGAACCATGAACCTGATTGAAAATTCATAGGTCTATGCACATTCCATGTGGTAAAAACTTTAGACCTCATGAATTCATATGGAATTCACTTCTATAACCTACCCATATACCTTAATGGTGATCTAACTTATGGAAATCGACCATTATCATCACTTTGAGCATTGGAATTGACAAAATTAATTGATTTTCATAAAGGCATTATGTCAAACAGTTGGCATGCAACTGTAAATTTCATTAAATAGTTCACATAAACTACCCATGTCAACTCAATGTTGTAACTTTGCTCTAATACCAAATTGTAATGTTCCCATATGCCTCCCTTAGCCATTGGGGAACTCCCTACAAATTCCTTTCTTTATTGACTGATTTTTAGGAAAAAGTCCATATCTAACAACAATATAATCTCGAATTCATAAGCACAAACAAGTAGTAGTGGACATAACCATGAATAGTTTGAATCCATTAATTAACATATTACAATTAGAAAGCATTCCACAAACAAACAATCATGGACATTTATATATAGTGAAGCTAAGTCCACCAAATTGGTTTCTAAGGAGTGAATCTCTACCCAACTATAGGAATCAACTACGGATTCCACCCCCAAGCCATACCATGATACCACTAGTGATCTGGATTATTTTTGGCACGAAATGAAAGCGGAGATATAATAAAGAAATGTACATAGATATCTCAGATATCCAATATTATAACATAAATGTATCAAAGAGGCAACCATAAACACATATATACATTAATACACAATTTTCTATTAATGAACGAAAATGTACAAAGACTGTAAAATACAGAGTGAAAGACTCGCTAGAATGGTGGCAGCTTATCTCTGAGAAGAGATGTGAAGGCTACTCGCATCTGTGAGAAGATGATTTTACAATGAGGCTCCAAAGGCCTTTTTACCATAAATAAAATCTAAAACCCTAACCCCGGAAGATGAAAAGCCAACAGTTTTGTGGACCCCATTTTGGGTAGTTTGGTGTATCAACTTCTTGGGGGCGTAACTTTGGCATATGATCTATGTTTGGGGCACACGATAGCTTGTTGGAAAGGTATCATTGTGGAGATTCATTTTGGGGGCTCAATCAAAGCCTTCAGCTATCTTTGAGAAGCTCGATCCCGAAAAACCTTCATTTAGGCCCTTAAAATGGCCCCGAAAGTTAAAAACTACTAAAAATAGTAAATTACCAAAATTGCCAGAAAATTGTTTTGAGCCAGTTGGAAAAGGTGGGTGGTCACCGATATCCACTTGGATTAATTCTCCATCCTTAGGAAGAAATTTTCTCCATTGCGTTGAGTTCCTAGGGGAGAGGGAAAAACGTTTGTTGAATCTGCATCTTGATGATCTGCTTGCCTTGTTGGAGAAGTTGCATTGCTTAGCTTGTTGAAGGTTGTCACGAACCTATGGCAGGAAGGGTTGGACCTTTTTAACCAGTCTGGCTACATGAGATTCCTGTGTGTAGAAGGAATCTTTACACTTTGTTGCAGTCTTGTTGACCTGATTCTGTTGGATAGAAGGTGCTTGGACTAAGGCTGCAGTGGTGTTCTTATGTTCATGCTTTGAACAGACTATGAAGAAGTTGAATTTGGTAGTATGAGATACTACCTTGCGGCATTGTTTAGGTGGGACAATAGTCAGAATTACCTCTGGTATCCTGTATATATGACCCCACAGAGTAACAATGACATTACGGGGTCAAGACTCATAAATAGAATGGAGCTTCCACATATATGGTTGGCCCAAGAGAACATCACAGACATCCAGGGGGGAAACATCACATAATACCTCGTCCTTGAAGGGTTGGATGTCGTATGACAATCGACATTGTTGACTAACACGAAGATCTCGTCCCTGGAGAAGCCACCCAATGTTGTATGGTTACAGGTGTGGTGTTGTCGACAATCCCAATTGTTTGACGACCTCTGCTGAGATGAGGTTCTTCTGGCTTCCGCTATCAACAATAAAATGCAGCGAGGTCCCCTTCACCCACATCTGTGAATGAAAAACGCGCTCCCCCTCTTCGGAATCTGTTGGTTCTTCTAGTTGAATTGTTGCGGTCGCGACAATAGCAGTGGGGTCTGCGTCGATGATATGTCTTCTATCAGTATTTTCATAATCAAATTATGAATCAGGTTTCAGCTCCTTGTCTTTTATCTCGGCCACCAATGATTGTTTTGAGCGACATTCATCGGTGTTGTGCTAGGGGATTTTGTGGAAATCGCACCATTTTCCAGTGCCCTTCTTCGTCTTTCCATGACCCTTCTTTTCCTGTGGCTTGGACTGGTTTTCAGGATGTTTTTTGTTAGGGTCGTCTTTATCATACTTTGGTTGTTTAGGATTTGCAGACCCAACCTCCCATTTGTTCTAGTGCTTAAAATTCTACTCGATTTTAACATCATATTGATAGGCAAAACCGAGTGATGAGATGTCTAGAAAATCCATTTCAGTTTGGATGTATCTGTGTAGAGCCCCACGGTATTTCATAACCAAATGTCGTTCAGAGTCTTTGATACCTAGCTTGTTGTGCAAGGTATGGAAGGTATTGGTGAAATCCGGAACTTCTTGGCCCCTTTATTGCCGCAGTGTGGTCCATCTCATGTATTAGTCCTCATAGTTACCAACAGGGTAATATTGTTCCTTTACCGCATCCACACAAAAAATCCCAAGTGGGCTCGACCCCATATATTCCAGACTCCTTTGTGGAACTTTTCTCCTAGTAAGTTTCCCACCAATGTTTGACATGGGGGAGAGCCTTAAGGAGTGTGAAGGTGATATTTTCCCTGTCAGAGAAATTATGAACAGAGAAATAACCTTCTAGCAGATTTAACCATTTTTCTAAGGCATCTGCATGTATTTGTCCTTCAAATATGGGAATATCAAAATTAACTTGTACCTTGAAAGGAGAGGTACTTCCAAAGTGGCCACTTGATGAAGACACACTTGTTTTTATCAGCAGGCATTGAAGGATGTTGGAAAAATTCTCCATCACTTCATCCCTATGTCGCGTGAGAGCTTGCTCAAGCAATAGATTAATAGAATCGTTTGCTCTATCATTTTTCTTTTCTTCCGCCATGGAGGGTTTATTGGATGTGAGAGAGTGATTGTCTTCAAGAGAGACAAGATCGAGACCCAAATTGCTATACTTGGACCTCGTCAGGGACATGCACTGAAAAACGATCAAGAGCATCCTGCTCTGATACCACTGATCTAGATTATTTTCAGCACGAAATGAGAGCAGAGATATAATAAAGAAATGTATAGAGATATCTCAGATATCCAATATCATAACAGATATGTATCAGAGATGCAACCATAAACACAGATATACAGTAATACACAATTTTATATTAATGAGCGAAAATGTACAAAGACTGTAAAATACAGAGTGAAAGACTCACTAGAATGGTGGCAGCTTATCTTTAAGAAGAGATGTGACAGCTACTCGCATCCGTGAGAAGATGATTTTAAAATGAGGCTCCAAAGGGCTTTTTATCATAAATAAAATCCAAAACCCTAACCCCAGAAGATGAAAAGCCAACAATTTTGTGGACCTCATTTTGGGTAGTTTGGTGTATCAACTTCCCCGAGGCGTAACTTTGGCATACGATCTATGTTTGGGGCGCACGATAGCTCGTCAGAAAGGTATCGTCGAGGAGATTCATTTTGGGGGCTCAATTAAAGTCCTTAGCTACTTTTTAGAAGCTCGATCCTGAAAAACCTTCATTTAGGCCCTCAAAATGGCCCCGGAAGTTAAAAACTGCTAAAAATAGTAAATTACCAAAATTGCCAGAAAATTGTTTTGAGCCAGTTGGAAAAGGTGGGTGGCCACTGATATCCACCTAGATCAACTAGGGTGAAGGAAGCTCCTATAGGGTTTTTCTCTCACTTATCCCAACCCATTTCTCTCAACATAGCCAATTTTCTCACTATTGAGCACTCTAGGCCCTCATGTAGCCATCAATCAACCACGACACTCTCTTCCATGACCCTACACAACACAAGAAATATCTTCTCCTTCTCTACTCCATAATCCCTCAGGGACCTTCTAACCTTCCAGTGCAAGCATAAAAAGTATATATGGTTGGTTTCCTTATGAGAATAACATAGAGGAGAAACACTTGGCCAAAATAGTTAATGGGAAGTGATAACAAGGTCTCAAGTTTAATAGTGTTTGCTTGACCATTGTGGACATTATAGCCATGGTTTTTCCCTCAAAACCATTCCATTTACTCCCATACTCTCAACAACAAGTCCCCCAACCTCCACATGCTCTTACTAGCCACAAGTGCATGGGGTTCTCTTGCCATTGCAAGTATAATAACCATGGTTTCACACAAGTTCCTGCATGGATAAGTAGAGGATAATTATTTGAATGGAGAATGGAGAATGCTCATGGGAGAATGGAATAATAATGAGGCTTCCACCTAATAATTTATACAATACATACTTTCCTTGCATAGAGAGTGTTCCCTTCCTAAGAAGCATGGAGATAATGTCAAAAGGATAATCAAAGTCAAGACTGAGGTGAGAGCTTTGTAAGGAATCATGGGCAAGAAAGGTTGTACTTCCCAAAGGAAAAGCATAAAGTTAAACCACCCATGCACGCCTTTTACTCTGTCCCTCTTGTCGTATCATGGTCCCCTTGTTCCTACACGAACAACCATTTTGGTGGATATATTATTATTTATTTCATTTTAATCATAATTTTACATACATATGCACACCAGGGAAAACATAACAACCACACCATAATCTGAGCTTGTTGCCTAGATCCATATGCATTCATTAGTTAGGCCTTGGCCCTGTGATCCAGATTTATGAGTGGAATGAAATGAAACCACAAATTTATAATATTAACAAAGAGAAACAATGGAAAATAGCATAGATACAGTAAAATGTGACTTCTATTAAATAAGAAATATGTTGAAAAATGTAAAATGCAGACTAAAAACAAGCTTGTTAGAATGGTGGCAACTTATCTCTAAGGAGAGATGTGGCGGCTACGCTCATTCACAAGAAGATGAGTAAAATGAGATTTTGAAGGCCTTTTTACAATAAACATGAATGCCCAAACCCTAGACATCCAAAAACCTAACCCTAGGAGATGAAGTGCCAAAAGTCATGTGGGCCCCATTGGGGTAAGTTAGTACATCAACTTCCCGGGGTCGTAACTTTTGCATACGATCTTTGTTTAGGGCGCACGATAACTCATTGGAAAGGTATTGACAAGTAGATTCATTTAGGGGGCTCAATTAGAGCCTTAATATATTAATGAGGTGCTCAATCGTGAAAAAAATGTCGTTTGGGCCCTCAAAATGGCCCCAGAGGTTTGGGAATCGAAAAACTGCTAAAAATAATAAGTTGCCAAAAAACTGTTTTGAGCCAGTTGGAAAAGGTGGGTGGCCACCAAGATCCTCCTAGATCAATCCTCCCCCCTTAGGAAGCAATGGTCTCCATTGTGTTGAATTCCCCCATCAGATGAGGAAATTTTTGTTGAATTTGGCCCTGGGTGAGCCACTTGCCTTGGTGTAGGAGTTGCCCTGCTTTGACAACCCGATAAATATGGATCCTCTGCTAGCAAGTTCCCTTGACCTATCTGTCCACAATTTGATCAGTGTATTCTTATTCCATGTAGTCAGGGTTCAACTCTATTGGTTTCAATTATTCTGTTATCTCTGAGGTGTCCAATAATGGTGGAAAATAAGGCCGAAGGAGGTCCACATTGAACACTGGGTGCAAGCCAAGGAAGGGGGGAAGGTTGAGCTCAAAAGAATTGTTACCCACATCCATGGTGATGGTGTAAGGTCCATAATGGAGTGGATAAAGCTTCTGATGAGGCCCTATAAGGAGTTCTTTCTACAAGTGCAACCAAACTTTGTCTCCCACCTGAAACTGGTGTGGTACCAGGTGTTGATCATGGCACTACTTGTACTTGGCATTGGACTTCTGTAAAATATCCTAAACCTGTTGGTGGATGTGCTAGATCCGTTCAATGAACCGAGTGGCTTTATCAACTCCAATTGGAGCATGCGATGAGTATGCCTGGGTGGCCGCAAGGGGTAGTGCAACATCCATGGGACCCAATGGTTGAAATCTCAACCCCACCCGAAAGGGGTTGTGGCTAGTTGAGCTATGTATGGCTATGTTGTAGTTGTGTTGAACATAGGGAAGACTCTCATCCTAGGTGTGAGGGTGCTTGGAATTGTACATGCATAGGATGTGCACGATCATCTGGTTGACGGCATTGGTTTGGCCATCCGTCTCGAGGTGGAAGGCAGTGGACTTGGTGAGTTGGGTGTCCAACAGTGACTAGAGGCTCGAACAGAATGTGTTGAGGAACCGGCTGCCCCAATATGAGATAATGGTTTGTGGGATCCCAAAGTGTACCCACACTCATTCAAAGAAGAGCTTGGCAGTGGCCTCCGCTGTGATGTTCTTCTTGTAGGCGGCTAGGATCACCATCTTGCAAAATCGATCAGCAACCACAAAAACACAGTCATTTCCCCTCTTGGTGGACGGAAGGCCCGACATGTAGTCCATTGAGATGGATTCCCAGGGCTTATCTAGAGTAGGCAGAGGAGTGTACATGGCTTGTTTCATAGTGGCCAGTTTGGCAATAACGCAGGTAGTGTAGGACCAGATATACTTGCTAACATCTTGTCGAAGTTTCGGTGAGTAGAAATGTTGTTGTAGCACAACCATTGTCTTTTCCACGCCAAAGTGTCCTACCACCCGACTGTAGTGGGCTTCTCAAATCATCTTCACTCGCTCGCTTGATGGAACACATAGATGGCCCAGATGGCACAACAACCCATCCTGAAGTTGAAAATTAGTGATAGTTTTGTTTGCGCCCAAAATTTGGTAGGTGTTGGCGAAGTCAAGATCTGTCTCATAGAGGTGGGGCCATCTGGAGGTCTCATGGCCACAAGAATCTATCACTATGGTGAGTGTCGTGACTGGAGGTCAGCTAAGGAAATCAACGACTTGGTTGGTACTTCGTGTTTTATACTTGATGTTGAGGTGGAACTGTTGCAAATATGTGGACCACTTCTTATGGTAGTCATTCTACAATTTTCCTTGTGTTTGCATGAACTACAACGACTTATGATCAATTTGGATGATTGTAACCTTCTCGAGAATGTAATGCCTCCACTGGCGGCAGGCTTGCACAATGGAGTACATTTCTTTTTTGTAAGTAGGGTACTTACAGACAAAATCTAATAGTGTCTCACTATGATAGGCCATAGGGTGGTCGTGTTGAGTGATGATTGTGCCCACATCATATTCTAAAGCATCTGTCTCGATCTCAAAGGGTTGTTGTAGGTCGATTAATGAAAGCAATGGAGTTGAGCACAAGCACTGCTTCAGATCATCGAACACTTTATGTTAGGATAGGCCCCACCCAAATTTTTCCTTACCACCACCCCTGGTTATTTGGCTGAGGGCCCATGCAATATGGGAGAATCCCAACATGAACCTGTGATAGAAATTGGCAAGGCCTGAGAAGATATGAATCTCAATGAGCGTGGTTGGGGCTAGCTAGTCACGAATGACTTGGATCTTGGTTGGATCAACATGCACACCATGCACATCAACAATGTAGCCTAGGTACCAGACCTTGTCCATGCCAAAGGAGAATTTTTCCAAGTTGGCATATAACTTGTGTTGTCGCAGAGTGTGTGGAACCTACTGAATATGTTGCAAGTGTTCTTCCCAAGTCTTGTTATAGATGAGGATGTCATCCAGATACACCACCACAAAATAATTAGTTAAAGGTCGCAAGATATCGTCCATCATCCTCATGAAAGTTATCGGGACATTTGTCAGACCAAAGGGCATGACCAACCATTCAAAAATACCTTATTTTGACTTGAAGGAAATTTTCTATACATATGTTTGTTCTATTGGTACCTGATGGTAGCCAGACTTCATATCAACCTTACTGAAGTATTTTTCCACCTTGAGTTGATCCAGGAGATCGTCGATTCCAGGAATCGGGTACCAATTCTTGATTGTGATTTTATTTAGGGCCTGATAATCAATGTAGAGTCACCAGGTCCCTTCTTTCTTCTGCACCAGCACGATTGGGCTTCCACAAGGTGATGAGTTGGGTCGGATGTGACGCCTGTGGAGTAGTTCTTGGATCTGACACTTCATCTCCTCATTTTCTAGCAGAGAGCAATGATAGACTGGCCCATTATGTAGCAGTGCACCATGGGTCAGATCGATGGGATGCTTGACTTGACAGTGCATAGGTACTCTAGTAGGTAATGAGAAGATCTCATTGTATTCTTCCATGACCTTATCCACTTGCTTTTGTTGTGTGGAGAGGTCACTCACGGAGGCCATGGATGTGGCTGCCACCTTTCACTCACTTTGAGAGCGAATCACGAAGAAGACAAACTTCCCGGTCTGAGAAATGACCTTCCTGCATTGCTTGGCAGATATCAAGGAAACAACACTAAGTGAAACTACCTCAGGTATCCTATACAATTTCAAGTTCAAAGTAATAATAACACTGCAAGGCCTAGACTCATATACAACATGATGTTTCCATAAATAAGGTTGGCCCAAAAGAACATCACAAACTTCAAGGGGAGAAACATCACACAATACCTCATCTTTGAATGGATTGATGTTGTACGACATGAAACACTGTTGGCTAAAGTGAAGATCACTTCCTTGTCGGAGCCATCCGATGGTGTAGGGTTGTGGGTGCGGCGTTGTTGGCAGGGCTAGCTGTTTGACGACCTCTACTGAGATGAGGTTCTTTTGGCTACTGCTATCAACGATGAAGTGCAGTGGAGTGTCTTTCACCCACATTTGTGAATGAAAGAGGTGCTCGCCTTCCGTTGTCTCATCAGGTTCATCAGGTTGGATCTTGGTGGTAGCAACAGTGGCACTGGGTTTCGCGTCAATGATCTATCTCCCCTTTTTTGGTTCTAACTTAGAGTCAGAACCCGCATCTGATTTAGAGGCTTTTACCTCATCCACCAATGACTGCTTTGAGTGGCAATCAATAGTGTTGTGTCAGGAGCTCCTATGGAAATCATGCCACTTCCCGATATCTTTCTTCATCTTCCCATTGTCCTTATTTGTTTACGGCTTGGACTAGTTGTCTTGAGTTTTCCCATATTTTCTCTGTCCTTTGTTCTACGGGTTGGGGTTTCCCTTGCTCTACTTCTATTGTGAGGGGTTTCCAGACCCAAACTACCACGTCTTTTGTTTAAGCTTCTGCTCGATTTTGATGGCATATCGATAGGTCGCGCCCAAGGATGAGATGTCCAAGAACTCCATTTCTATCTGGATGTATCTATGTAGATTGTCGCAGTACTTGAGCACCATATGTTGCTCAAAATGTTTGATACCTAGCTTGGTGTGCAAGGTATGGAAGACATTGGTGAACTCTGGCACTGTTTGGTCTCTATACTGCAGCAATGTGGTCCATCTTGTATACAAGTCGTCACAACTTCCAACATGGTAGTATTGTTCCTTAATAACATCCCTGAAGGAACCCCAAGTGGGTGAAACTGCAAATAATGTGGATCCTTTTATTTCCTTTTTCTCATTAAAAGTATATCACCAATATTTGACATGGGGGATGGCCTTGAGGAGGGCAAATGTAATATTTTCCCTATCAGAAAAGTTGTGGACAGAAAAATACCCTTCTAGAAGGTTTAACCATTTATCTACGACATCTGCATCTATTTGACCTTCAAATATAAGAATATCAAAATTGATATGTACCTTGAAGGGGGCGACACCTCCGCTTGAGGTGGATGTGTCGCTTGTCGGTAGACATAGAAGGATTTGTGCAAATTTGTTCATCATCTCATTCCTTTGTCACTCAAGGGCTTCCTCGAGCAACATTTTGAAAGGATCTCATGTCCCATCATCTTTCTTTTCGCCCACCATGGATGGTTTCTTGGGAATGTGAGAGTAGTTTTCCTCAAGAGAAACAATCTCGAGACCCAACTCTCTATACCCTGACAGCATCGGGGACATGCATTAAAAAAAACCGACAAGGAGCAAACCGCTCTGATACCATTGATTCAGATTTATGAGTGGAATGAAATGAAATCATAGATTTATAATATCAACAAAGAGACACAATGAAAAATAACAGAGATAAAGTAAAACTTGGCTTCTATTAAATAAGAAATATGCTAAAAACTATAAAATGCAGACTGAAAACAAGCTTGCTAGAATGGTGGCAACTTATCTCTAAGAAGAGATGTGATGACTACACTCATTCGCAAGAAGATGAGTACAATGAGGCTCTAAAGGCCTTTTTACAATAAACATGAATGCCAAAACCCTAGACATCCAAAAACCTAACCCTAGGAGATGAAGCGCCAAAATTCATGTGGGTCCCGTTGGGGTAAGTTAGTACATCAACTTCCTGGGGTCCTAACTTTTGCATACAATCTCGTTTATGGTGCATGATAGCTCATTGGAAATGTATTGACGAGTAGCTTCATTTAGGGGGCTCAATTAGAGCCTTTGAATCTTATTGAGGTTCCCTATCATGAAAAAACATTGTTTGGGCCCTCAAAATGGCCCCAAAAGTTTGGGAACCAAAAAACCGCTAAAAATAGTAAGTTGCCAAAAACCTGTTTTGAGCCAGTTGGAAAAGGTGGGTGGCCACCGAGATCCTCCTGAATCAACTTGAACTATGCACTAGGAATCCATACATGCACAATTACATTATTTACAACATGGGTCATTATAACTTAGCCCACATGGCTTAATTCCCATCACATAAACCACATCATACTAATAATACATGATTTAACATATTGTATTCAAGGAGTCAAAACTAGGATATTACAATGTTATGGGAGTATATTTGAATATGGGAAATGCTAAAACAAAATCCAATGGGCATAGAAACCTAGAGGAACCTCATGGGTTGGTGGAAACCACGAGCAACTTAAGGGTTGAGGTCCAAGTTTCCTAGTAGATAATGCAATGTTAATTAGATCTTAGGAGAGGAAAAACTAGATGAATGCCAATTTGGCCCAATATTTGACTCAAATATAGAGACAATTATAGCCTATACATGGTTCTAGTGATGTTGATGGGAGAAGAGGTATCTCAAGAAGGGATTCGTATAGAAGATCCTAAGAGTCAAGAAGAACCTCAACTATCTTGACATATCATCCCTTGCCATCAAATTCATTTGTCATTGAATCATATACCTTTGAGGAGCCCTTAAGCAAATTAGACGTGTTTCCAATTAGACACCCAAGAAAGAGACACCATAGGCAGACTACAAGGAGAGTTTTGTAAAGTGAAACCACCTATCTTAAATGGAGAAAACACGTCTAGACAAGATGTTGAAGCATGTATGTTATGGATGAGAAAATATTCCAATTACATGATTACTCATGGAACACAAAGGCCAATTATTATTTATAAATTGTAAGGCGAGGTTCCTCTTTAGTGTGATCGTCACCAATAAGTAAAAAGGATTAGTGAGAGGAAGGTTGATTAGAGGCAATTTAAGATACACCTCTAGCATGAGTATCTTCTACCCATTACTTTAAAAGGAAAATACAAGAGTTTCATGATCTTAGCTAGGAAACATGACCATGGATGAAAACGAAAGAAAGTTCTTGGAGTTGTTGAAGTATGTTAAATACATTTGAGATGAGAAGGTGAAGATACAATGCTTCCTTGGTGGGCTACCTTCATTATATAGGGGCTAGATTAAATTTAATGAACCTAAGACTCTTGAGGAAGTGATCTAGAGAGCCAAATCCTTATATGTTCATAATAAAAGCAAATCAAGTCTTCAAATGGCTTGGGAGGAAAAGAAAAGAGAGAATCAAGATCAAATGAAGAAAGGTTTCAAACCTCCTTTCTTTAGGAACAATCCCAACTCTTTCCAACAAAACGAAACAACTCAAAGTGGGACAAAGACAACTAAATCCTTGGGGAAAAGGGCAAGGTAGCTAATTAAGTGTTGGGGTTGTGGAGAGGATCACCTGTATAAATATTACCTACACCAAAAAGACATAAATATGTATATTCACAACATCCAAGAGGCTACTATTGTGACTGGTGTGGCATAGAACATTCCCCAAATTCTATGTAGTATTGGAAGATAGCCAAGTAGACCACTAGTCAAATATGATTGAAATTGAAGGTAAGGTTGCAAAGCAATCTCTTTCAAGTTTAATTGATCATGAGGTAATTAATAGTTGTTTAAGTCCAAAGCTTGTTGATAACTTTATTCTTAATCAAAGTAATCATAACAAGCCTTGGTTGATTTAGTTAGTTGTTGAAACCAAGAGGAAGATCAATAAGATGGTGAAGGATTGTCCATTAGAGAAGAATGGACTCCACACACATATTGCAAATCTGAATTCATTACCGCTTGGTTTATATTATGTTCTTATTAGAATGGATTAGTTGGAGCTATACCATGCCAATCTTGATTGCTACACTGAGACATTTAATTATTTTGAAGGAGGAAACCATAGAACAATGAAAGGTATTCCAAGGCCAATTTCGATAAGGTCGATTTTAGCATTACAATTGAAAAAATGTCTCAAAAAAAAAATTCAATTACATGCGAACCACGTATAGGAAGCAACAAAAGACAAAGGTCCAAGCCTCATTAATTTTCCATTTTTACAAGAATTTGAAGATGTGTTTCCAAAGGAGGTACTTGGGCTACCTCCAAAGAGGGACAATGTCTTTTTCATTAATCTTGTACTTGGAGATACAACTATTTCCAAGATTCCTTACATCATGAGTACTATAGAATTGATAGAGTTGCAAATGCTACTAGATTAGTTGTTGGATAAGGTGTGTGTGTGTTGATTATTTGAAGGGTGGGGAGCAAAGGTCTTTCAAAGATTGACTTGAGGTGAAGTGACCATTAAGTAAGAATCAAAGTTGAAAATATTCATAAAACAATATTCAAAATAAGATATGTACAATATGAGTTTGTAGTGGTACCATTTGGCTTGACAAATGTACCAACTACATTTGTGTCTTTCAATGGTGGTTTTTGTCATTACTTTGTCAAATTTATATTTTTATTCCTTCATGACATTCTGATTTATTCCAAGTAAGAAGAATAATATAAATAACACTTGCAGCTACTTTTGCAAGTGTTGAGAGGACAACAACTCTATGCCAATTCGAGTAAGTGCTCCTTTTATCAAAAGTGGATTAAGTATTTGGGGCATTTTATTTCTAAACAATAAATATTAATAGACCTAAAGAAAGTTGAATCTATAATGTGATGGCCTACTTCCATAAATGTTTTAGATGCAAGATCCTTCATGGGTCTTGTTGGTTATTATAGAAGGTTCATAGAGGATGGATGTTTCTTGGATTGCATATCCAATCATCTCTCTCCAAAAGAAAATGAATAAGTTCAAATGGACACAATAATGTAAAAATAACTTTCAACTAATAGAAATTGCTTACTAGTGCACCAATTCTAAAAATTACAGATCCAAATGAAGACTTTGTTGCATGCACATTTGCTTGAAAATAAGGGATTGGTGGAATCCTCACACAAAATGGGCATGTGGTGTTATATGAATCTTGGAAGATGAAAGAACATGGAAATAACTATGCCACACATGACTTAAAGCTTATTGCATTAGTGCATTCATTAAAAACATGGAGGCATAACTTGATGGCAAGGAAATTATAATTGAGAACATAACATAACAATCTCAAATATTTGTTTGGCCAATAAAATCTGAATGTTAGTTAAGCAATATGGCTAGAGCTTCTTTGTGAATTCAAATGTGATATTTGACACATCAAGGGAAAATAGAATGGGGTTATTGATGCACTCAATATAAGAGTGCTTGCAACAACAATTAACATATGTGAATCAGATTTAAAGAAAAAAAAATGTTGAAGCTATTGTAACAAAGGAGCACTACCTTTAGGTAAAGGAGGGATTGCAACAACAAAAGTATGAAGGGTATAAGATGACAAATGATGGTATTCTCATGCATAAAGATCGAATGCATGTTTGTAACTATTTTTGGTTGAGGAAATTAATCATAAATGAAATGTGTAATGTTCCATACTCCAATCACCCTCGATACCAAAAGACAATTGCAACAATGATAAAACAATACTTTTGGCCGTGCATGAAAATGGATGTTGTTAAGTACATCTAAAGATGTATGGAGTGTCAATGAGTTAAAGTTGAGCATAAACATCTAATCGGTTTGTTTGTCATTACCTGAGCGGAAAAGGGAAGTGATAACCATTTATTTAATCACTAGATTGCTAAGAACTGTTAGGCAACATGACTCCATCATGGTGGTGGTGAATAAATTGATAAAGGTTTCCCATTTGATTAAAGTTGATCCACATACAAGGCTGGAAATATAAAATACAACTACATCAAATAAGTTGTCCGATTGCATAGGATACCAAAGGCCATTGTTTCTAATAAAGACACTAAGTTCGCATCAAACTTTTGAAAAGGATTATTCAAGGCATTGAGTACAAATCTAAATTTTAGTACATCATATTTTCCATAGTCTAATGGACATGCATAAAGTGTAAATTGAATCATTAAAGACACGCTATGGATGTATATTGTGGAGAAACCATAAGTTGGAAATGTATTTATATTTGGTAGATTATATACACAACAATGGACACCATGCATCCATAGGAATGATTCCATTTGAAGCTCTATATGGTAGAAAATGTAATACCCCTACAAGTTGGGATAACCCAATCGATAGAGTTATACTTGGGCCAAATTGCTCGAGAAAATGGAAGAGCACGCTGTAAGAATCAAGCAAAATTTGAAAACATCGCAGGATAGGCAAACAGATTATGCAAATAAGAGCAAAGTGCATAGATAATTAAAGGCCGGGGATCATGTGTTTTAGGGTGAAATTGAAGAAAAGCCTGCTAACCTTGGAATTTGTGCCAATATTGCACCTATATATTGTGGACCTTTTGAAGTCTTAGATAGAATATGACTAGTTGCATATAGGTTTGGATTGCCTCCTAATGTAATATCTCATAATGTGTTTCATGTATCTTTGCCTAACAAACATACATGATCCTAACCATGTAATTGATTGGACTTTGAACCAAATGGAACCAAAGGGAAAGTTCCAAACACAACCATTATGCATCCTCAACAAGAAAGTAACATTGCTTTGGAACATAGCCATTGACTGGGTAAAGATGTAATAAAAACACGATAGTTTGGATGAGGCTACATGGGAGCTAAAGGATGCCATGATGGAGGCATATATGATTTTGTTCTAATTTTTGTGTCACCCCAAAGTTGATGCTAATTGAAGGGGAAGGGAATGTAATACCCCATTTTTTATCCCTGGATTATAATAGATCAAATATGAATATCTAATGATAACATGGCTAGATTCTTAGACTTGTGTTGGTTTTTTTGCGTGCTATATTTTGATACAATGACTAATCACCATGTGAGTAAACATTATTGTGCTACATTTTGGATTATGTAAACAATTACATGAATATAATGCTAAAAACCACTAATAAGTAGCAAACAAGCACAATGAAGCTATCAACCCATGAGAGGGGAAGAAAGAGAGTAAGAAGGAAATAATATTATTATATTCTAGCCATGCATTTTGTCCCAAGCTCTTAGCCACTTTCCCATAATAATTAGAATTCTCACCAAATCTACTTCTAGTTGTCCAAATAAATGAGATATGTGGTATTCCTTGGGGAGGCATGTGGTTTCATGCAACTTTGGTGTATCTCACGTGCAATCTTTCTCACT
>ML787318.1:297121-319290 GCA_009831015.1 Picea engelmannii
CCCCCCCCCCCCCCCCCCTTAATCTGAAGGGGTGTATGTGAGTCCAAGAAGAGAGATGAAGTATGGAAGTGGACAACACCTAATGGCTAAATGTTCTCTTTGAATCTAGTGGTTTTGGAATGACCACAAACCAAATGGATAGTAGAAGTTAATGTCTTCTACTAAATGGTGGTGGTGGTTTAAGGTAGACCACAAACCCTGGAAGTTGGATCTAAGGCTCAATAGTTCCTAGAACATTTCCTAAGTTAGCTAGAAGCTGAAGTTGATGTCTTTTGCTAATTGGAAGTGCTCTTGAATGCTAGTTTAAAGATGACCATAAACTATTGTCTAGCAGAAGTTGATGTCTTCTACTAAATGGAGGTTTAAGGAAAACCAAAAACTGTTGTCTAGCAGAAGTTGCAAGTCTTGTACTAAGTGGTGGTTTAAGGAAAACCACAAACCAATCTGGCGGTTTTGGGATCACCACGAACCAAATCATGCTCACTTGTCACTGATCACACTCATTTGTTACTACTCGATTTATAGGAATTCAAAACTTGAAGCCTGAGTGTCAATCATTGATGTTATTCCCCTCTATCGGGTACAAGGTGAGAAGATGCAAATATTTCCACGGCAATATGTGTCAATACTCAAGAATGAATTCTTCGATATGACTGATATATCTTCTTGATTGTTGATGACCATTTCCAAGAAGTCATCCACCCATAGTGGTTCTTTACTATTGTAGGTTTCTTGCATTTGGAACATCTATCTGAAAGCTGATTGTGATTTCCACAATGCTCACAAGGATGAATATAAAAACACTAATCCTTCACATGGCCAACTCGATGACAATGTTGGCATTTCAGAATGTGCTCTTGAATTGTAGCAAGAAAATATGAACCTTATTGAAGAAATCCAACACTTTGGAATTGGATTGACTTGGTATAATCAAGAATATGAAAAGTCACTTCCTTTTTATATGTGATACATGTTCTGTGCTTATTGTTTATGATTTCTTCCTAAGGTCTGATGACCAGCTTGGAAAGAGAAAGATGAACTTGTTTATGCACAACTTCATCTCAAATCAGATTTGAAGTTGGATCACTAAGTTTCTCTTGTGACTGTTGATTTGGATCATCATCATCATCATCTTCTTTGAAAAGAGGGTTGTTATGAACAAAAAATGGATCAGAATGTCAAAGATTTTTTCATTCAAGTTCATCATGAAGAAGCCAAGTCTAAGTTTGCAATGGTTTTACTTTGGTTTGTGAAACTTGCAAACAAGTTAGAACATATTGAAGAGTTTCTTTGTTAGTCATGACCATATTGTCATTAATAGAGAGTATTAGAGTGTTCAATAACTCTAACAATTCATCAATTTCATCCATTTAACTTTCAGTCTCTATAATTCAAACTCAACAAATGGTGGGTGTCCACTTTTATTGAAAATGCACTCGCTTGCAATGTAATTGAACTTGATTTAAAAAAAACACAATTAAACTTACAATGCTTTAAGAAACTGTTTTTGTGTGTTGTCATTGCTATTGCTAATGTTGCAGCTTGTCTCATGGGCTTCAAAGACCTTTGGCCATACAGTAAAGGAGAACTCAACATAGAAGAATATCTCTAATCAAAGTTCAATAGCCCAAATAATCCCAAATCACAATATGAAGTAGTGGAGAGCTTTGGAAATGATCCTCCACTCCAACAATGTTGTGGAGTTGCCTTTAGGATTAAAGTTTGATATTCAAAACCACTTATGTGGATGCACAAAGAACCCCAAAATGCTCAAAGTCTTATGCTCTTTCTCTGAAAACTCCTGAAAGATGAGTTATTGAAGTACACTTGACCACATTATCAATACCACATTAGTAATTTCATAACTGGACAAAAAATCATTTTGGCAAGATTCTAGCAATTTTGCAAATATTTTTGTTTGGGAATACTTTATCAAATATTTGGCAAACGAAGTGAAACTTGTGAATAAACTTCCAAAGGAGCTTAAATAAGTTCCAAGAAAAAATATTTAGAAGCTGGTTAGGCATGGACTATTATAAAAAAGAGATAGTTTCCTTGTTGCAAGACTATAATGTTGTTCAGGATGTAAAATATACTATAAACTATTATTCTCATCTTGCAAATAATAATTTACCTCTAGATATTTAAAAGTTGTGGTGTCGAGTTCATTATGATGCCCTTCGTTTTGTACCTCACATCAAATCAATGGGAAAGGTTTTAGTTTTAATGACACATATTTCTAGACATTATTAGAGATATGACAGAGGGGAGATGGCAAGTTACTGAACGCTGGAAATGGTGGAGCTTCTACATAAAATTCTCTCGATTACCAACCATAGTGGAGGGTCGATTCCCATAGTGCATTATTGATGTAGGGATTTTCAAGGGTCATAAATTTTGACTCGGTTATCCGTTTGGGCTGAAATTTTGCAGGGATTTGTGTCTCGAAGAGTTCACTGTCATGTTGATTTGATTCTTTAGATTGGACATCGTTTCAACACTTTTTTCGGGGCCAAATTCCTTCATATAAGGCCTCAAATTGAGGTTTTAGTGTTTTTTTTTGGGGATTTTTTAAATTAGTAATTATCAATTATATCTTAGTTTATACTGTTGGACACACTGTTGTGAGGGAAATCTCCTTACGGACTAGCAAATAGGGTTAGACTTTGCATGCATATATGACCTATAAAAAATCTACTTTCTACCTTCGTCCCTATACTTAAATCCCATTTCTTTTTAATAAATGCATGGCTAGATCGACCTACCTCGTTCCGGGCGTTCGATGTCGATCCCTTGTCGCACTTGATTACTTGTTCGCGGTTCTCCTTTCCAATGCTGACCTGCATACAAGACAATAAACAACTACACATGCATATTACCTATAGAATAACGGGTTAGAAATTCAAACATGTACTTAGCAAATTATGAATAACTCATGAATTGGGACGGGAAAAACACTTTCTTTATTACTTTGAATGAGTCAACTTACAAAAGTTGAGACTGGCCACCGCTCCGCGAACCTGATCCTGGGCTCCTCTTTGACTTTCCTCCAACTGCTTTGCTTTGTATCTCCTTTGGTACAAGGAAGGCTAAAGGGTTGGGACAATGGGAATATGCAAATGGGCAGAGTTTCTTCGCTATATTTTTTCTCCTCCAAATGGGACCCCTACCCCTTCTTTTATAGGCTAGAAGGAGCTAGGTATTTGGACGAACCCTCAGCTATGCATGGCCGGGAGTTTCAGTTAACTCACCCATAGCTTTTGTGTTCCATCGGAAACTTTCATTTTTTCGTGCTTTTGTCAGTCCATGCGGGCTATTTTAGGTCAGCCAGCGTGTACACGTGTGCAATAGTGGAGTAGGGCGTGTGGGTCTTTATAAAAGAGGATTTTCAAAGAGTTGTTCAGCAGTGCTTTGGCAAAGAAGGGATCTGAGATGGCCTGATGCCAGGTAAGCATGTATGGTTCAATTTAGGGTTATAACACACACTGACCACAATGAGAGGGGGGGGGGGTGAATCAATGTAGGGCTCTTTTTAAACTTCCCTTCACAAAAAATCCTTAGTTAGCAATCACCATTTACTCATCACTTATTACTATCATTTATAACCAGTTGTATGTGAACATATATCAACAACATATAACAAAAACATATATCATCAACAAACCATCACCACAAAGAACACAGAGAACACAATATGTATGTACAATTTTATTTTTATTATGGACTACAATCCTTGGGTTTATCAACAACAACTGAATAGAGTTACAAATCCACAAGAGCACTGGCTCTGCAATGCAAGACTCAGCTTACACAACTCAACACCAACTGATAAGAGCACTCAATCCTCAATAGATACCAATCTGTCAACAAGTACACGACCTTCCAGTAGTGCAACACGCATATGTACACACCCTACCAATAGTGCAGCCCGCGTATGTACGTGGTCTGGCTCACAGAAGCTTGCGTGTGCCTCCTTAAGATCTAGGGTTTTCTCTCTCCATGAAAACTCAGATCTTCTACATCCTCTGTCACATCCACTTCTTCCCTTCACTATCCAATCTATACCATAATCAATCACAACACATCTATGCTCTCCAACAACTTACTCATGCTCCTCAACCATACAATATGAATGTTACTCAATCATGTATAAGTAACTAGTATACTATGACAATCATATCAGTACTGAAACATAAGAGTGTTGCTCACTCAGTCAATGAACCAATAAAACCATATCACAACAACCATACCAAGAATTCCTTAAGCATTCACCATACCATAAGCAAGAGTATCCATAAAAACAAACGTGTAACCATACTAGAACTTATATGGCAGATCTGACCCCATATAATGCAGATATGGAACTTGCTTCATCCTTCAGGAACCTAGCACCAAATCACACTCAAATATCCATGAATTTCTTCAACTGTACATGCTTTGATCTTTTTCATCCCGCATGTGTACGTGCCCTGCCTCACTGTAGCTCGCGTATGTACGTGCTTAGGCTCAATGCAGCCCACATGCTCCTTCAAAAACTAGGGTTTCTGAACTTTTGAAACTTTCGCTGTCAAGATCTCAGACTTACAGAAACTTTGATGCATCCATGAGAACTTGCAATCACTCTCTTCCTCAAAATAGATCTTCAATATATGCTCAAGAGAGATATCTTCACAAGAGACCCTTGCCTCTTATTTATACTCTCCAAGCAGCTTTCTTAGAAGCATCCACTAGGCTACTTTGTCCACATATCCACTTTATCCACAACCGTTTGTCCACATAGCCACCTTTATTCAACTTTGTCCACTTAGCCACTTTGTTCACATAGCCACTTGTCCACTTAACCCATTTTCCTTATTTTAGGGTTAACCCACTGATAACCACTTTCCATAATTAGAAAGTTCTACATTAACTTTATTATTTAAATAATCCTCTTTGACTTCATCACTTCACTTTATTATTTAAATAATTTCTTCTTTGTAAGCACTTTGACTTCTTTGACCTTTTGGGGCTTCTAGCCAACACATGAGGGTCCTCCAACTTCATAAGGCCATAACTCTCAAACCGTGAGGAGTTATGTGATGTTCCACATACCACCGGAAATGTCATGACAAGCAGTATCCATCTAGGATAGTTTCACTGAGAAATTCACTGATCATCATATCATTGTTCCACAATTAAGCATGGATTCTCTAACCATACTTCTAGGATAACTCAATCGCAAAGCATCTTCCCGTGAGGGCTTTCACCATAAGGGGACCACTTTGGAGTTCATCCATTTGTACTTCCTATCAACCATGACAAGACAATGACGAGTCATCTTTACATCAATCCAACTGGAATAACACATGGCAATATATCACTATGACATTGTCCCTTTGTCATTGATTCTATGCATGACCACATGATCCAACGATCAATACATTAGTGCATCCATCCATCTATGCATCATATATCAATGACAACACATCGATCCATCTTCATCTATGCATGACATCATCTATGTATCATATATTAATGACAACACATTGATCCATCTTTATCTATGCATGACTTCATTTATCAATGACTTCACTTGACATCCATTCATTTACAACAGTGACAATAGATACTTCATCAATATACTATGACACGACATTGTTCCTTTGACATCAATGACAACATGATCCAACAATCTCCCCCTTTGGCATTGATGGAAATACCAACATTGATGTCAACACCAATCATTGATGGCAACATGTAGACATGACATTTCTCTTCATCAATGGTCATCTCAATCACATCAATGTGATTATCTCTCCCCCTTTGACATCAATGAAAAATGGTATTTATCTCCTTGGGGATGCTCCCCCTGCCTGAACTCTCCTTGGGGATGCTCCCCCTGCATGGATGCCTTTGATCTTTCTTTGAATAATATCTCCCCTTTTGAACAAGGGATATCACTATGATGTAATGCTAAAGACATATCATTCATTCTCCCCTTGTGACCATCACTCCCCCTGTAACCATGCCTATGTGCTCTTTTTCCAAGTATTTATCTTTGCATCTGATAAGTATCTCCTCCTGTAATCATGGGAAGAAGAATGACTCCCCCTATGGGTATGTGTCCCCCTATCTTCTCTGCAATATGAACAATATGCTACCACTGCAATATGCTTCTGCTGCAAATGCTATTGCTCAACCAGAACATGGATCAACTGCTCAAGAATGATCCACTTTTTATATGACGATCCTTGGACATGTCCATGCATCAAACTCGTGCCATACCATACATCATGAAGCAAAAGATATGTCAACAATGAATAGAGAATCATGAACAAAACATCAATCAAGTACATCCTGTGCCATATTGTGTGCCAACCATGCACAACACCTATGTACATCAACCATTTACATCAATACCATATAATATGCCATAAGATATCATCAATGAAGTGTATCAACCACATGCCAAGAACATGTGCCAATTGTGTACCAACCATATGCCTCTACCAACATGCCAACCATGTGCCTCAAACAAGTGTCATATCACCCATGACATGCCTCTACCATGAACCAAGTGCCACAACCATGTATCTCAATCAATCATGTGTCTCAACTATGTCATCCCATACATCATGTACCAAAGTATATGCTAAACAAGTAATACCAATGGTGTACTTTAGCCAAGTACTATCACCCACAAACATATACCATCTATGAGTGCACTAAACATGTATCACCACCTTTACCAAGCAAGTGCAACCACAATGCACCAAACAAGATGAACTACAATCAAGATGTGATCTCATACATGTATGCCATATCAACCATAAACCATGTTCCAATCATACTGCTAGAAATTGCCTCTATCAGTGTACCAAAAGTGTACCAAACATGCATCAACTATATGACTCATTAATGATGTACAATATAACCACCTCATCAACTCATCAACCACATGTCCCAATATGTAGCTCAACCACATGCCAAATGCATGCACCAGGATATCCAACAAACATGCCTCTAACAATACATCATAACATATATCAATGGAACTCAAATATGTACCAGCCATGTATCCTAACATATCTGTCTCAACCTCCATTCACTACAACAAATACTAAACATCTAAAGATACATGTACTAGAAGTGTGTCTCAATAGATCAATGACATCTCTAGCTAGCATCATCATGATATATCTCATAACCAATGTGCCATAACTTCACTGTCACAACCAACATTGTACCTCAACAGAAAAATGTTTCAATCCACACTCTAGGGTTATTACCATACATACAAAATAGTCTTTCAACACTCAACCATATGTCACCACCATACATACAACAATTATGTATGCCAACAAGTAATCATGAAAACCTACAACAAACCACGTCAGACCCTGCAACAAACCAAGTCAGACCCTGCAACACAGAGTTATACCATCATACCATGTTGCAACTCATATGCATAGCCTTTTTCAAAAGTTATTACCAACTGTACGCGGCCTTCTATACAGGCAGTTCGCGTATGTACGTGACCTATTTATAGGTCCGCTCGTGTATGTATGCGACTATTACCAATGTAACCAACGTATTATTCAGAAGAAGTCAAGCTTGAACTTGCCTTATGGCTTCCATTCTGTTCTGTTTGTTCAGTCTTCTTCACCCACTTCTAAAGGTGTCCCAACTTCTTAGAACTTAAGCTCTGAGCTGCCATATTTTCAAAATTGTCTTCTCTTCTAGCCTCATGTGTTCTTCTAGACATACTATATGAAACACTCCTCATGGATTGTCTTCTTGTGTTCCATCAATCCTGGGACTTGTGGCCAAATCCACTACAACTGTAGCATCTCATGGTGTGACAATGAGCAACAATGTGTCCTACTTGATTACATCTCCAACATCTTAGGGTGTTATGAAACCTTTCATTATCTCTCCTTGCATAATATCTGCATTCCAAAGCTTTGTGACCATATTCATTACATGAGTAACAATGACCATGAAAAACATTTTCATACCTTTGCTTTGGTGTCCATCTTGAAGGTGTTTCTCTTTTGAATTTGCTTTGAGGTGTAAAGATGGCTTCTTGATGTCTTCCTTTCTTTGTTCTTTTAAAAGTTTCCTTCCCTTGTGTAGATGGTTGTCTTGCAACATTATTTCCATCTTTTGAGAATGAGGGATTTACCTCAAGCTTGTTTGAGGTGATTGCTTCAACATGTGTAGCTTCTTTGTTGTATCCAAGACCTGATTTATCATTTGGTGATCTTTGACTATCCAAGATTTCATTCAATATTGTTGAGCTATTCAAGAATTTGTTTGACTTCTCTACTTTCTTTCTAAGATCAACAACTTCAGCTTCCAACTTATGACATGACTCTTCCTTTTCATTTACTTGATTCTTTAGTAGTTCCTCAACCCTTTTGGCTTCTTCAATTTGGGTCTTGAGATGGATATTAACTTCAAGAATTTTGATAATCTCATTATCTACCTTCTTATTTTTTTCTATTTCATTCTTTAGTCTTTTGATCTCTTCTTCTTTTTCTTCTAATTGAGACCTTTTACTTTCTTCTTGTTCCTTGAGCATTTTCTTTAGTTTCAAAATATGCTTTTGATTCTTTTCAAGAAAACTTTTAGTGTTCTCCGAAAGATAGCTATAGTCTATATAACTATGGTCATAGTTGAATTCATATAGACCCCAATCAACTTTATTTTTAAGATTTGAAATTTCTTCTTCTACTTCTTCCATGGGATAATTATCATCTGATTCTTCACAAACTATTTCTAGATCTTCTTCTTCACATGTAGAGAAACATTCAACATCATCACATTCATAATTATTGCAATAAGAGGATTGTGTATATTCTTTACCTTCATTGTTCTTGATGGATTTGTCTTTATTGTCTTCCTTTTTGCCTTGGTATGTCTTCTCTAGCTTTAGCCATAGATCCTTGGAGGAAGTGCATTGTCCCATGCTTTCTTTGATAGAGCTTGAGAGTCCATTGAAGATGGTTTTGAGAGCCAATGAATCATTCTTATTTTCTTCCTTTTGAGCTGCAAAATTTGACTTATTCTTCAAGGGAATTGATCCACCAATAGCTGATTTCCAAACACCTGCTCCTTTTTCCTTCAAATGCACTTTCATTTCTATTCTCCAGGTTGAATAATTTTCCTCATCAAGGATTGGAACTTCAACATCCATTTGTGTGTCCATGGATCTCTTCCAAGCATGTTAAGGCTTATAGTGAAGGCCTGCTCTGATACCAATTGTTGGACACACCGACCACACTGAGAGGGGGGGGGGGGGGGGGGTGAATCAATGTAGGGCTCTTTTTAAACTTCCCTTCACAAAAACTCCTTAGTTAGCAATCACCATTTACTCATCACTTATTACTATAATTTATAACCAGTTATATGTGAACATATATTAGCAACAGATAACAACAACATATATCATTAACAAACCATCTGATGGGTGTTATATATGCACTAAAAACACAGTAAAAAACCCTCAATTAAATTTTCAACCCGGGGTAAGTAAAATTAGAGTTGTAGCAAAATATATGCCAAAGGTAGAAGGCTGGTAGGAGTATAGTCTAACTAAGGAAGGCAGATATTTAAGTCTAATCTACTCAAGCAAAACTATCTAATGAGCAAACCCTACTAAGCAAAATGAAACTAGGTAACCTAAGTACTTTTGGACCAAGGATCGATGGATGGTTCCTAAGAAAGCAAGCAAAACCCTATGTAAAGAAAACTAGTTCAACAATAAGCAAAAGCAAACTACTAAGCATAATACGCAAATGACAAAAGAAAACTTCTTTATCTTGCCAACCTACATCCAATGAGCAACTACCCTATGAAAGCAAATAAATAAGCAAGTAAGAAAAAACACCTATCTAACCTATTAAAGCAAATAGACAAGTAAGCAAAGACACCTAACTAACCTACTAGAGCAAAAGACAAGTAAGCAAAGGCACCTCACTAACCTACTAAAGAAAAAGACAAGTAAGCAAAGTCAACTAACTACTGCAAGCAAAACTTCTCATTGAACAACTATCTAGCCTAAGAGGCAAGTGGACTAAATGCCTAATGCAAAACTATTTCTCTTGCATGAAAGGAAATTTAAATGCTCAATGTAATGCATGAAAGGAAATCTAGTCTATTGAGAGCAAGAAAGACTAACAACTAATTCTTGAGCAAACTGCTATCTAATCTATCAAAGTAAAGTCTATCTATCCTACAACAACAAATAAGATTATTTCCTAAGTTATGAAAGTAAGAAATTATATCTATGAAAGCATGAAAGCTATTCTTTAACCTATGACAATTCAGATATAATGTTGGTGGTTGTGTGAATGCCTTCGGTGGTGACGGATGATATCTCGATGACACTTGACAACAAGGGATAATTCCAATGGTATACGCTCAACACTAATCTTGATGGCAAAATGAAAAGTATGGATTAAACAATCCAATGAGAGTTTAGCCATGACAAAAACAATGTTAGATACC
The DNA here is from genome assembly GCA_009831015.1 of Picea engelmannii. NCBI lineage: Eukaryota > Viridiplantae > Streptophyta > Pinopsida > Pinales > Pinaceae > Picea > Picea engelmannii. The sequence continues at coordinate 307,613 of ML787318.1, forward strand.
CTGCATATTCATATATGAACCATCAACAACATAACGAGATCATCATTATAAGAAAAACTAGATTCAACCATTAACTAAGAAATATAATTGCAATTTAATCCTAGGAAAGGAAATTACATAAAGGAAACTATGCTACATCTATTCTAACAATTCAAACTACAATAAAGAAATGCTTAAAAACAGAAATTTAAGACATGACATTAAAAAAGTAAACTAACAACTACATTAATCAACAACTAAGTGAGCAAGATCTATGTAAAATTGAAATAAGCAAGCTATGATTAAAAACCGAAATCAACTCTATCCATCCATCAAATCCGTGTCAAAGAAAACCCAAATTGAAACTTTGTTCTATTCTAATTAAAATTCCGTTTTAAACTTGACTATAAAATCATAAAAGAAAGCATAATCTAATATCTAATTACACATGGGGTTAGTCTAGGGGTCTGCAGATCCGTTCCTAACTACGATATTAATGCATGCTAACACACTTTATCATACTAACTTGCAAAAGAGAGTCAAAACAAATTAGATTATAACAACAAACTAATTAACAAAATAGAAATGCATGTACAGGAAAACAAAGAGAACAAAACTATGAAATGCATAAACAACACAAAGACATTAACCAGATTGCTGGTGGCCCCCCCAACAAGTCGTGGCTACTTCTTAAAATCCAACCACGGACTCAACAACTAGAATTCACCATGAAAACTCAAAAACGTATTTCTAGCATAATCTGGCAATGTAAAAAATAAAAAAAGAGTAAAAACGTGTTTGTCCCTATCACATTGCTGTATATGATGCTTAACTTATTCTGACTACCTCAATGGTATTTATAACGTTTACATGCCAAGTGGTCGACCATAGGAGGTTCGAACCACTTCTAAAATTGGCAAATTTCATTAATGGTGCCCTAACTGCCGAAACAGAGTGAGACAATAATCACCCACCATAACAACCCAAAATTGAGTTGTCAAGAGTTCAATAGCTAGAAGGGATAAGCACGAACAAAACTCACGTTTTCGATTTGCCCATCACTGGCCACCAATGCCATAACCGCCAAGTCACCCTACGTTTTTGTGCAGGAAGAGGTGCTGGACGGAGTGCCAGATCAAGTGCCGGAACGAGTATTGGAAGGAGTGCCGGATCAAGTGCCGGAACTAGAAATGTAGTGCGTTTTTGCCCTGTAACACTAGAAAAACATGAATTAGCTCTTGGAAATCATAGAACATGATGAATTATACTCGATACAATCATTAAACATGAATTATACGTACCGAGTGTCGATCATACCATTTTATCATGAAATTTTTCAAAAAGCTCCTTCAAAAGATGAAAAACACATATATACATTCGGCAAAAGTGTATAATAACTGTCATAAAATTGATCATATCTTGGGCCCAACACCATCACCACAAAGAAAACAAAGAACACAAGATGTATGTACATTTTTCTTTTTATTATGGACTACAATCCTTGGGTTTATCAAGAACAACTGAATAGATTTACAAATCCACAAGAGCACCAAATCTGCAATGCAAGACTCAACTTACACAACTCAACACCAACTGAGAAGAGGATTCAATCCTCAACAGATACCAATCTGTCAACAGGTACAAGACCTGTCAATAGTGCAACATGCGTATGTACGCTCCCTACCAATAGTGCAGCTCGCGTACGTACATGGTTTGCCTCACAGAAGCCTGCGTGTGCCTCCTTAAGATCTAGGGTTTTCTCTCTTCGTGAAAACTCAGATCTTTTGCATCCTCTGTCACATCCACTTCTGCCCTTCACTGTCCAATCTGTACCATAACCAATCACAACACATCTATGCTCTCCAACAACTTATTCATGCTCCTCTACCATACAATATGAATGTTACTCAATCATGTATAAGTAACCTGTATACTATGGCAACCATATCAGTACTGAAACATAAGAGTGTTGCTCACTCAGTAAATGAACCAATAAAACCATATCACAACAACCATACCAAGAATGCCTTAAGAATTCACCATACCATAAGCAAGAGTATCCATCAAAACAAACATGTAACCATACTAGAACTTCTATGGCATATCTGAGCCCATAGAAAGAAGATTTGGAACTTACTTCATCCTTCAGGAACCTGACACCAGCTCACACTCAAGTCTCCATGAATTTCTTCAACTGTACGTGCTCTAATATTCTTCAGCCCGCGTGTGTATGCCCCCTGCCTCACTGTAGCTCATGTATGTACACACTCAGGCTCATTGCAGCCCCTGTGCTCCTTCAGAAACTAGGGTTTCTGAACTTTCGAAATTTTCGCCGTCAAGATCTCAGACTTACGAAAACTTTGATGCATCCATGAGAACTTGCAATCACTCTCTTCCTTATAATAGATCTTCAATATATGCTCAAGAGAGATATCTTTACAAGAGACCCTTGCCTCTTATTTATAATCTCCAAGTAGCTTCCTTAGAAGCATCCACTAGGCCACTTTGTCCACATATCCACTTTATCCACATAACCATTTGTCCACATAGCCACCTTTATCCAACTTTTTCCACTTAGCCACTTTATTCACATGGCCACTTGTCCACTTAACCCACTTTCCTTATTTTAGGGTTAACCCACTTATAACCACTTTCCATAATTAGAAATTTCTACATTAACTTTATTATTTAAATAATCCCCCTTGACTTCATCACTTCACTTTATTATTTAAATAATTTCTTCTTTGTAATCACTTTGACTTCTTTGACCTTTTGGGGATTCTAGCCAACACATGAGGGTCCTCCAACTTCATAAGGCCATAACTCTCAAACCGTGAGGAGTTATGTGACGTTCCACATACCATCGAAAATGGCATGACAAGCAATATTCATCTAGGATAGTTTCATTGACAAAATCACTGATCTTCATCTCATTGTTCCACAATTAAGCATGGATTCTATAACCATAATTCTAGGATAACTCAACTGCAAAGCATCTTCTGTGAGGGATTTCACCATAAGGGGACCACTTTGGAGTTCATCCATTTGTACTTCCTATCAACCATGAAAAGAAAATAATGAGTCATCTTTACATCAATCCAAATGGAATAACCCATGACAATATATCACTATGACATTGTCCCTTTGTCATTGATTCTATTCATGACCACATGATCCAACGATCAATACATTAATGCATCCATCCATCTATGCATCATATATCAATGACAACACATCGATCCATATTCATTAATGCATGCCATCATCTATGTATCATATATTAATGACAACATATTGATCCATCTCCATATATGCATGAATTCATTTATCAATGACTTCACTTGACATCCATTCATTTACAACATTGACAATATATACTTCATCAATATACTATGACAATACATTGTTTCTTTGACATCAATCCTTTGACATCAATGACAACATGATCCAACATATACACCTAATAAAAAAAGTGAGTTGACAAATAGTGTCACTCTAGTTATCTCTTAGTTATTGGTTAGTTTTAGAGTCATGCAAGAATTTTCTAAAATTAGTTGTTTTCAAAATTCTCATATAGTAGTTACAAGGGGTTGAACTTCCATTGCAATAGTTAGGATGGAGAAGGAATAAAAGAGAGTTATTTTCCATTGTTGTGTGTTTGCATGGATTTTAGTTCTTGTGAATGAATCCAAGTTTATTGGATACATCATCTGGTATAAGAGCAGGAAGATGGCTGGGAGAGGAAGAGGAAGAGCATGGTATCTTGCTCATATGCATAGAGATATGGAAAACCTTCAAAGTCAAGTAGCATATCTTACAAACGTACTAGCTAGTCAGAGAATAATACAAAGAGAAGTGTTTGGTGAGGAGACAGATTGAGGATATGTTGATCAACATACAAAACATGAAGAAGAACAATTAGAGCACATGAATTTTGGAGAGAGGATGCTTATGGATCTAGAAGGGAGAAATGATGGGATCAAAATGGAACTTTTAGAATATGCAGGGAGTCTTAAACCAAAGGAGTTAATAGATTGGCTGAACGCCATGTAATTGTTTTTTGAATGGAAGCCAATGACAGAGGAAAAGAAGGTGAAATTTTCATGCACCAAGTTGAAGGGTCACACCATGATCTGGTGGGATCATGTGCAACAAGATAAATAAAAAAATGGAAAAGACAAAATTAGGACTTGGAGCAAGATGGAAAAAAATTGCAAGATTTTTTTTTCCTTTGGAATATGCCTAGACCCTTTTTTGTAGATTTCATAATTCGAAGCAAAACCTGTCCACCGTGGAGGAACTCACAAACTAGTTTTATCAGTTGTCCATTCATGTGGATCACCAGGAAACTAATCGGAAACTTGCTGCAAGGTATGTGAATTGTTTAAAATTTTCTATTCAAGATGGATTGAACATGCATAGGGTTCACAACGTGGAAGAGGCATACAGATTATCCTTAAAGGCTGAGGAAAAAAAAATTCAACAATTTGCTTAAAGGAATAAAGGAGCAAGGAGGGGTACATCGTCTACCTCATGGGGTGGTTTTACCTATGGTAGAGCCGAATCATCCCAAGGAGTTGAGAAAGTAGGAGATACTCGACAAGGTAACCTGAGTCAACCATGAGGAAGAATATTTTAGAGGGGTAGAGGTTATGGTGGAGGTAGAGGAGGACCTTATGTGGGTTTCATGTGTTGTGTAGAGGGTCATTGAGCATTTGAATGCCCAAATTATAACATGCAAGAGCCGAAGCAAGGACAACAACCTAGTTTAAACTTGGTCCAAGCTGAGAATGAAGAAGAAGAAGTTGAATTTGAAGTCTTGCATGATATGGGTGTTGGACAACTGAGAGGGGGGAGTGAATTAGTTGTTACCGAGCTTAAACAATTATGCTTCTTTTAAAAACTATGCAGAAACACTGAATGGTGATCACAATAATGCAAGGAAATAAACAATGGCACATTCAACATCAGTCACATATATGAGAAACACAGAGACATATATTTCTCGAGGAAACCCATACAGGGTAAAAACCTCCTTTTCTTTATATGATAAGTAACAGTTACATTCTTTACATTATCATACATATGAGCACCAACTCATAATGAGGCTACAACCTCTGTTTTGCAAGCTGCAACTTGCTGAGAGCACCAACTCTCTGTTTTCTCTAGCACCCACTAGAAGGAAGCACCAACTCCCTGGTTTCTCTAGCACCAACTAGAAGGAAGCACCAACTCCCCGGTTTCTCTAGCACCAACTAGAAGGAAGCACCAACTCCCTGGTTTCTCTAGCACCAACTAGAAGGAAGCACCAACTCCCTGAGTGTTTTCAGCACCAACTCGATGGAAGCACCAACTTCCAATCATACAGGCACCAACCTGTATAACATAGAACAAGAGTTCTCCCTTGCACCACCATGCCACCCTGGTTTCTCTGGCTGCAACCAGATGGAAGCTACAACTCCCTGTGTTCAAGCACCCACTTGAACTTCTAAGGACAACAATCCTCCCGAGCACCTCCCAACCACCCTGAAATATAAATCTTTGCTACTAAAACTTATTACAGTGATAAGATGTTCAACAATGGCTTACCAGACTCATCACTGTTCTGTTGCATTTTGTTACTCTGTCTGTCTCATTGCCTTCCTGCACACATGACTTACGCTGTCTATTCTTCTGCTTTTTATGCTCTATGCACCATGTCAATTCACTGCACAGTTCCTCTTCTATGCATTTCTACTTCTGCTCTCTGCCTCCTTGCTCACACTTCAATCCTTCTACAAAGCGACCACAACAACTCCAACAACAACAACAACCTCTTCTCTTCTTTATACCGTGTATATATAGCTTCTGTGCATCTTGTGCATGCAATATTCACCATTCCTCTACATGCTCATACCACACCAATCTCCTCCATCTCTCGAGTGCTCTGCGTGATCATCATCATAACTCTTCAGCTTCTCTGGCCATTTTCCCATGCGTTCAGCATCATTGGATGTTATGCTGAGATTCCTCAGCCTCTCTGGCAATTGAGACTCTTCGTCTTCTCTGTGACAGTCGATCTCACCTTCTATGTTTCAGTTACAGGCCTCAATGCCCATCCATCTGTCAATCCCTTCTACGAACATATTCATTCCTCTCAGAGACTCGACTCTTCACCTCCTCTGTCAGTCATCCCGAAGTGTCTACGCATCCTCTGGTGGAAACCATCAATAGTTTCTAGCAGTTTCACTGTGTCGTACAACAGTATCCCTCAGATCTCCTTCAGGTTAATCTACGCCGTTGGATGAGCTTTATTAATCTTGCCTTTAAATCGGGTTTTGACATTTCGGCATTCCTGTTGCATTGTGTTCTTGCCTCTCCAAATCGCGATCCCCGAAACTCCAACATGGAGTTATATCTACGGTCCAGATCCAAGCTTGATTTAACGGTTGTGATTGAATCGCCATATTGCATATTGCGATTTTGGCATTCTTGTTGCCTTGTTTTCTATTCCTCTTGATGTCGCGATCCCTGAAACTCCGATATGGAGTTATGTCAACGGTCCATATCTGATCTCTATTCAACGACTACGATTAAATCACGATTTCGACATCCTTGATGTCCAGTGTTTTAGTCACTTTAAAGTTCCAATCCTCGATACTCCATAAAGAATTCAGATCAATGGTCTAGGTCACTTCTTAACTTGACGGCTGCGATTAAATCGCGAATTCGCATATCGCGAAATCGGGGTTCCTGATGTCAATAATCTTTGTCATGTCCAACTCTCGATCCCCAATGCCTCTCCATTGACTGGAATCAACTGTCCAGATCAAAGCTTGATCTGACGGCTCAGATTACATCGTGATTTTTCATATCGCGATATCGAGATTCTTGATGTCAATGTTCTTTGACAACTTCAACACTCGATCCTCGAAACTCCGACAAGGTATCCATCTGCTGACGTCACACGTGGATTGACACGTGTTGAATACTGCCACGTGTCACTCTAATTTGTGACTTACATGTGCCTGAAATGTTGAATCAATCTGACACTTGTCATTACCTGGTTGTGACATGTGTTCCTAGTTGACGTGGTCTGCTGACGTGAGTCGGGTCGACGGTTCAGATGTGATCTTGATTTGATGGCTCAGATTGCGTCGGGATTTTTCATATCGAGAAATCGAGATTTCTGTTGCATTGTTTCTTTGACATTTCCAATACGCGATCCTCAAAACTCCGATCAACGGTCCAGATATCCCCCTGAGATGGACGGTCCTCCTGCTTCCAGGATTTGTGAGCCCTCTACTCCTTGCACTTTTTAAAGATCGTGAAGGTTTTCCTCAATCCAACTGTGGTCGGACCCTGCGCTCAGATCTGACGCCTCTAACTTCAATTAGCCCTCCGGCTAAGCTCGTGGTCCACGTGACCTCCCCCTATATGACCGCAGCCAAACCTCCTCATCGGGGTTTTAGACTTTCCAATGTCGAAACATGTATGTCCTCAGGATTCACGATCCCTCGAATCTCGACGCGCTCTTTACTCACTAGCTCTCCTGGCTAGGCTCCTAGCCCATGTGACCGTTATCCCCGTGACCGCAGTCTTACCACTCATCGGGGTTTCAAGCTTTTCAATGCCGTAATGCATTGGCTCACGGGATTCCCGATGGTAAACCTCGTGCAGCTCCTGTCCGATCTGACAGCTGACGGGATTTCTGAATGAGATCCAATGACTCTCGATCTCTCCCTTTTGTAGGCTTCTCCTGAGCTCCTCCTGGACGTAGAAACCAACGGTTCAGATCTTCTTCTTCAACCGATCTAACGGTGACTGTGCTCGCTCCTGAGCTTTGCACACTTTCATCCCAACCTTGGGAGAGTTACAAGTTCTCAATGGCCTCGACCTTTGTCTTCCTTCTCTTCTGTGAACTCCTGTATCTTGAGCTTTGCTGCGCGCATTCTCCTCGATGCTGTTCCTCCTGAGCTTACATTGTTCCTGTTTTTCCATCGATGCACACTCTGATCCTGCCATCTTCACTGTTGTACTTTCCATCAATGACAAGCATACGCTACCTATTAAACATTTGCCAACAATCTCCCCCCTTTGGCATTGATGGCAACTAAGGCACCCGAATTATTTTCTCCCCCTTTGACATCAATGTCAAAGAGAACATGCTCCCCCTGAGCTGTTGCAGTATTTTAGGAGGTATCAGATATTAAATCAATACAAAAATCCCCCTAACAGGAAGGACTCTCTTATATGAGGCTTGCAGAATATTTGTATCTGAACCATAGTCTTCTCTTTCTGATTCTTGGACCTGTTCATCTTCAGCTTCCGCTGTATCCTCTGTGCAAAATTCAAAATTGCTGACCTCTCTTACTTGGACTCCTTTATCAATCTTCTCATGAGTGGATGAATCCCCTTGTCACTGTCATCTCTCTTCTTCTGACTATTTTCCCCCTTTGTTCCTAAAAGGTTAACTTTCCTTGACAAGGTCTTTCCTCTGGTTGTCTCTACAAGAACACTGTGCAATTGTAACTTGTACCTTTTAAATAGCCCTTGGATCTCCCCATTGAATCTCATCGATATCTATTGATGCAATTTTCATTTTTCTTCCATGATGCATTCAATCCAGGGATTTTATGTCCATATTCAATCACAGGAGAAAATTGCTACACCCACTCTCATGCCTGCTTTTATTTCTCAAAAATGAAGGACCTATATCAGATTTCTTAGGAGCACTGATTTCTACCTTGTTGAGTCCAATATCGGATTTGTCATTTGGTGATATTTGGCTATCCAAGGCCTTGTACAGAGTCATGGATCTGCTCAAGAACTTGATTTGGGTGTCTTCCTTCTCAACCTTCAAGACTTTTGCTTCTTGTTTATGACATGGTTCTTCTCCTACTTCTTTCGTGGGATAGATGCTAACTGAGCATTCTTTTATTGAATCTGAATCTTCTTCTTTACTTTCAGGGGAGGATTCAACATCAACATTATTGTTTGTCCTTATACTGTTATTCACCATTTGTCATGAGTTTACATTTACCTTACACTCTTTGGATGTGAGCACCTCTTCACTGCCTCTGTCACATTTTTGACTTGTACTGAGCAAATTATGTTTCAAATCATCCACAAGCAGAGCGTACTGGGCATATCCTTTGTCATTACTCAAACTCATCATCCCTCTATCCTTGATTTTGCCTGGTTCATCATTTTCAAGGATCACCTTTCCTTTTTTTGCTTTTACTTATGGATAATAGCTTATCCTTGTCTCCAGTGACGTGCTTGGAACATCCACTATCTCTATTTCTAGAGGCATTTTGTTTTTGAGTTGAAAGTGCTTGACCACATTTTTCACTATCTTTCCTCTTCCATGTGCTGGTCTTTCTATCTAATAACTTTATCCTTGGATCTGCTTTGTAATTCTTGAGATGGCAGTTTGCAACTTTGTGGCCAAAGTTGTGACAGTTATAGCATTCAATCTCATTGTTCAATAGGTCAAAGTTGTTGTTGCAGGGTTGTCTACTCATTGATTGTTTATTAATCCTTGACCTCCTCAGTTGCATGTCTCTAGACTTAATTTGGCAATTTGCAATATCTGATGGTTTGTTACTTTGTTGTATCATTCTTTGTTGTGGCAGAAATTTATTCCTTGGAAATCTTAATTGCTCACGTCTAATTCTTAAGGAACAATTTACAGCTTTGTGACCAAAATTAGAACAGTAGAAACAATATCCATAGAAAAATTCTTTGTACCTAGAAAATGGTTGTCTTCTTTGAGAAAATCTATTTCTTTCATGTGGATGATGTCTTTGAGCAGGGAGTGCATTATTTATTTGTTCTACAGATTCAGTCCTGGCACTTCTTCCTTTAATTGTCCTGGGCAGCTGATTGTCTTCCTTTGTTTCTGCAGGTTTGTTGTTGTCATTGGTTGTCGATTTGACATGGACACTAGATTTGACAAACTTGATGGGTTATTTGTTTCTTGACTGACCACTACTTGATCCCTCTTCATAACCCAAACTAGTTTTCAGCTTTGGATTCCTTTGCTGATTCGGAATGGTGACTAATCCTTCTGAGGCTTTGATACTGGACAGATTCTGATGATATAATGCTTGAAACTTCTCCATCTCTTTCCTAGTTTTCACTACTTCTTCTTCCAGGGCTTCAGATCTTTCCCTCTTTTCTAATAGCTGATGTTTCGGAATATCCTCCATTTTCCTTGCCTCTTCTAATTCCACTTTTAGTAGGGTAAAGTCTTCATCAGGCTATTTACTGTCTTTCTCAAACTGTATCAGGAACTGTTTTTGCTTTCTGTTCTTAATTACGAGTCTGTCAATCTCTTCCAGTGCACTGATCAGTTCTCCTTTCATATCAACCACAGCTTCATCATTCTCATCACTGACCTTTCTTTCATTATCACCATCCTCTTTAGCCATAAGAGAGAAGTCATTTACTTTATCTTCACGTGAGGAATCACTATCAGTGTCTTCTGAGGAGTCATCATTGTTTACACATAAACTATTCTTCATATCAAATCTTCTTGATTTGTGCTTCTCTTCATCTTCAGAATTTTGATCATGTTTCTTGTGTGGACATTTATTTGCAAAATGACCTATCTTACCACAATTGAAACATTTGAAGGGCAGCTTACCTTGGTACTTGCCTGATCCTTTCTTTAGTCTTCTCACGAATTTTGCTTCAATTTCATCAGGCTCAGAATCTTCATTTTTATCTGCTTTAAATGATGCTTCTCTAGAGGTGGGTTTATTTGATACTATCCTCATCTCATATGCAGTTAACGTTCCTAGAAGTTGATCAAAGGACAGAGTCTTTATATCATTAAGTTCTTCTATAGCTGAGACCTTTGGGTTGAACCTATCTGGCAGAGATCTCAAAATTTTCTGAACTAAGGCGGGTTCCTCAATTGTTTCACCAAGTGCCTTCGTTGCATTTACCATTTCTTCTACTCTCAGAAAGTATTTTCCAACAGTTTCATCTTCTTTCATCTGTAGCTTTTCAAACTGTACTCTGTATGTTTGGAGCTTGGCATCTTTCACCTTCTCATTACCTTCATAGCTGTTAATGAGTTTGTCCCACATTTCTTTAGCAGTTTGAAGATGCATCACCTTCACAAACTTGGCTTCAGCAAGTCCATTCAAGATAACATTCATTCCCTTAGCATTAAAGCTAAATTCTAACTTATCATCCTTGGAAGCTAGCACAACAGGCTTCATGTATCCAGTCTCTACTACATCCCATACATCAGCTCCTAAGGCCATTAGGTATGTTCTCATTCTAACCTTCCAGAAGGCAAAATTCGTTCCATCAAATAGAGGAGGCCTAGTGCCTGAAGTCCCTTCATGGCTTGTCATGTTTAAGCTCTAGGATCTACCCTTAGATAAAAGGGGGCTTGCTCTGATACCACTTGTTGGACAACTGAGAGGGGGGAGTGAATCAATTGTTACCGAGCTTAAACAATTATTCTTCTTTTAAAAACTATGCAGAAACACTGAATGATGATCACAATAATGCAGGGAAATAAACAATGGCACATTCAACATCAGTCACATATATGAGAAACACAGAGACAAATATTTCTCGAGGAAACCCATACAGGGTAAAAACCTCATTTTATTTATATGATAAGTAATAGTTACATTCTTTACATTATCATACATATGAGCACCAACTCATAATGAGGCTACAACCTCTATTTTGCA
>ML787319.1:0-12684 GCA_009831015.1 Picea engelmannii
TAGACAAAGGCTATGCACAGAAGGAAGGAATTCATTGAGGAGACCTTTGTACCAATAGCAAAGATGACTGCAATTCAAATAGTGTTAGCACTTGCAACCCAGTTTGGATGGACAATTCATCAGATATATGGTACAACCCAACGTGAGCCATTGGAAAACGACAAAGAGGATATTGAAATTTGAGATATGCTAAAGGGATATTGAGTTAGGGATTGGAGTATTCCCAACATGAAAATGATTTAGCACTAATTGGATTCATGAATTCCAACTGGGCCAGATGTGCAAACAATGGAAAGTCCACATCTGGTTTTGCTTTTCATGTTGGCTCAACAGTGGTTAGTTGGAGTAGCAAGAAGTAGCGAATAGTTGTCTTCAATAGAGGTCAAGTATGAAGGCGTGCTAATGTGAGGAAGTTTGGCTGCAAATATTATTGGCTATTATTGATTCGGCATAGGAGAAACCAACAATTTTCTTTCTGTGACAGTCAAGGAGCTATTCAGTTGATGAAGAATGCAGATCTTCATCAATGCAGCAAACATACTGAAGTTGATATTCATCACTTGAGACTATTTCAAGGAGGCTAAATACAGTTAAAGTTTCGTAATACATCTGAACAGTTAGTAGATAGTTTTACTAAGCCTCTAAGGAGATAAATTTGTCAAGTTCAGATTTATGCCTTGTATGAATGAGCATGATTTTTCATAAAGGGGGAGAGTTAGAAATCATAATGTGCTGAGAGAAGTAAAACAAGTGATAAGGTGTTAGGCACAGGCATTTAAAGTTTTTTGGCATAGGTGCAGGTCAATGAAGCACAGAGATGTTTGGCATGGATAGAAGAAAAGCACAAGGCAAAGCATGAAAGCTGACATAGCAAATCATTAGATGTTGAAATTAGCTCAGAAACTCAATATAACATTCACTGGTTTCAACCTCCTAGTAAGCTTCAACAGTAAAGCATAAAAACCCAATACAGAACTGTGCTTAATGAGCAGAAATACTAATGTCATATATCTGATGCTAAAAACCAGCAGCAGAAAATAACTGAACAATAGACAAATTTACACATTTGGCACATGAAAATTCTGGGCTATGCACCATGAAGAAATCACAGAAAAGAAATGACAGCTTAAGGAGTAATTTCTTATTCAGCTCTAGAGAAAATCAGAGATTTACAACAGCAACAATATCAGCATGAAATACACAGACTTATCTCACTCTCCAGCACAATATCCCTCTAGAAAACAGTGCCAAACTGTGTTCTGAACAGAATGCCTTGGATGTACGGCCTGTACAGCCCAGTACAGTCAGCAAACAGCCACAAAACGCCTAGAAAATCATGCCAGGGAGCTGCTGTACAGTACAGTACCCTTCGGTACGGAATACTCCAGCAAAACTGTCTTGGAATTCGTGCCAAACTGTAACAGAGCTGGCTGCCTTGAATTCCGTGCCTTTCTCTTGCTGTATGGCCAGCATTCACTGCTGCACGGCCCTTCCTATAGCAGCTGTACGGACAGTATTTAATGCTGCAATTTCTTTAGAGATGCATGCCAATCCCTTACCTAGGGTTGCGTGCCAATCTCCCTTGCTAATGCCTTTCCCTCCAAGCTAAGAAACCTCTATTGGAAAATGTGACCTTTTACCTTCCCTCCAAGATCTCCTCAAGATGTATGCCCTCTCTCCCTCAAGTGCTGCCTTTATGCAATTTTAATGTGTAACGCCTCTAACTCTTGGTCTCCCTTGAGTGACTCTTAACTTTCCCTTGAGATCAAAGGTCACGACTTAATCATTCGTTGAGGTCACTTGAGTCACTAAAGTGACCCTCAACCTCATAAAGTCACTTTAAAGTTTACACAATAAAAAATAAAATATGCAACTTTATAAAATCATTTTATAAAGTTACTTTATAAAATCACTTTATAAAGTTACTTTATAAAAACCCATTATAAAGTCACTAGGGAGACAAAGTGCTCGGTCACTTCCACATGCTAGGCGCCGCCTATGCAGAAGTACCAATTCTAACATTAGAGAGTGGAGGCAACTCATTGGAGCATTGATGACATTGTCTACTTTGATCATTGATCTAATCAACTTTAATCGTCAGATTTAAGGACACTGGCACAGCCAACCTCAAAGAGGTAAAACTGGAATCAAGGAGCCTGACCTAGTCAGAATTGATCACCTATCCAGTTATCTATTTATAGAACGCAGCCTCTCTTGGATGAGCATATTGATCAGAGTCTGTCATGAGTGTGATTTTAATTGATCTGTTATGAGATATTTGTAATCGGTAAGCCAGAGTGTTGTAAGTGTGACCCTGGGAGTTGTAAACGGATTTGTTGAGTGAGAGATTGTGTTGTACAGTCTGAGATCTAAAGTCATTGAAGGCATTGTTGTACTCTATTGTATCTGGTTGTAGATGTGCAGTGTTTTAGTTAACAAAGTTAACTTTTCTGCAAATCCTGGAGTACTTGAGTTTCATGTGGGTTGAACTACCTGATCTACATGTTTATAAAGTCATTTGAAGTTTTGTGCATTTCTATTAGCAGTGACACTTAGTTAATATCTTAGCACAGTGTTAACATTCTTGGCAGTCCTTTGAAAAAAATGGTGCACTACTGTAACTCAGTAAACTCTACAAAAGAAACAAGCTGAATTGTTGTGGAAGGAACAGTGAGTTCATCACAATGTGGTCTGTTGGTTGTGCGAGCCTTAAATTACACTGGTATCAAAGCTTAATATTTATTTGGGTGCGTTTAGCATAGTGCTTAGCACACGATAGGGCTTTCCCCATTTAGTTTTGGTGTGTTAGACCCAAAATCTGGCCAGTTGAAATTTCTAATAGCGACCCCATTGTGCATACAAAATGATTTCCCAAAAGATGATATTATTGAGAAAGCTTTGGGCTTTTCTTAGAATCGAGAATAATCTAGATGTCAATCTATTTAAATTTTTTGTAATGCCTAACTAGAAAAGACTGTCCATTATCTCTGCCATGTGCAATCGATCTTTACTTCCTATGGTAACACAATTACCAATAACACCACATTATTAAACAAATTTGACCACTTCATTTCACACTGAAATTTCTTTGTATTATATTATAAAATCAGAGAGGTATGAAACGTTTACAATTGTAATATACAGTAAACTAACAGTAGACTAAACTACCCTACAAAAAACCTTTCAGGTGACCAGCATATGAAAATATCATAATCCAGGCTATTAATCAAGGAAAAACAAAATTGGCAATAATTAATGGCACTGCTGGTTGATAGTTTCAGTGAAGATTCTCCAAACATGCCAAGCCAAGCTTTCCATTGGATCTGGTGCTCTAGTTTAGACTTTGACATTAATATTCAATAAGCTCAACTGAAGCTGAAGACCCCATACCTGGACAATACAAACTTCCATGAATTGTGCTCTGGTAATACATGTTCCTTTCATTAGCCATCTTACCCCTACGTCAATATCCTCTATCCAGTCATCAAGAAAGGATTTTCCTACTATAACCTTAATGGATTCCACCCTGCCACATGTTGTGAACTCAGAGAAGCCAAACAGTACAATAATCCAATGCCTTCTTAAGTTCTTCATGATAGTAAAGAAGCCATCTCCCTCAAATCTAGCAATCCAACCTTCCACTATAAGATATTCAATGTGATAAAGCAACCACTTCTTTGTCTTCTCAGCAATGGCCATCATTCCTAGACACTCTTCTCTCTGAGATTTTGAGATCACTTTCTCTAAATCAACTGCCTGAACTCATAGCAATTGTAAAAGAGTCGTTGTAATTACTAATGATAACAATGTTATGTTTTGTAGCTTCGGGCAGGTATTCTCACATAGCCTTGGTGTCAGGCATGTGAGAATCTTCGTTGACACCTGATTGCACTTTCATTTTGGTGAAAACTCCCTTGGATTGCAACTTGGGGCCTCATGGGTTTGTCGATGGGCTTTGTGGGCTTGTGATGGGGCTTCACACCCACATGCAAGTCTAATTTGATGTTGAGTTTGTGTTGGGGCTTCACACCCACATGCAGCAATTAATTATTCCAATTAAATGTTGAGTTGTTTAAGGGCTTTTGACACACACCTTTTGAGTTGTATAAAAGGACATGAGGTGTGAGAGAGGTCATTTTGCTCTTGTGCATCCTGGGTGACCTCAGCCAGCGTGGGAGAGACCTTGGTGACCTCAGTCCAGCCATGGAGAGGGCTGTGATTGGCCTCATTTCTGTTGTCTCCTTTGTTTTGGGCAGGTAAGCTTGGAGAGGAGAGAGGCCGAACCTCAGTCCAAGTGCAGGGTCTGTTTGGGGCTGTTTCTGTGTGGATTAGTGAAGAAAGGAGGGGCCAAGTGAGACCAGACCTCGGCCCGCAGGTAGAAGGGACCTGTAGCAGCAGACTGCACCTGAGTTAGGGTGCAGGAACCCTTCCTGTAGCAGATCCGAGTACAGGAGAAGGCCGGGCAGGGCCCGTGTAAGGGTTGCTGGTGGACTGAGGGTTAGCCGCAGGTGTGAGGGCATTGTCTGGGGGAAGCCATAGTCTAGGAGAGGCTCGGCTTGCCATTCTTGAAGGTCCGCCCAGCTGAGAGAAGCCAGCCAAAGCAGTTGGAGGCTCTAGCAGGGCTCGGCCAGGTGCCAAAGGTAGCCGCAGGCCTCTAAGAGAGTTGGAYAGCAGGTACAGGGGCAGAAATAGGTGCTGGAGGGTTCRGCCAGCAAAAGGGAAATTTAGCAGCAGGTTGGAAGGCTGCTACAGCAGGTTCTGAAGGCAGTTTTGGGCTGTCACAGGTCTGTAGGGAAGGGCTGATTGGACAGCAGCCCTTGGGACAGTTGTGCAGCAGGCCTTGGACATTTTGGACACTTTGGCACAGAAATCAAGAAGGATTTCTGTAGTGATGTACTGTAAGTGTACATTGTTATTTTGTCATTTTCTTGTGTAAGAGTAAATTGGGCCATTGTCCCTGGTACGGGAGCCCATTTGTTATGACTCATGAGCCTTGTTTTGGGTTTAAGAACAAGTGATTTGGCATTAAATTCCTGTGCACTTGTGGATGATCTAATTGCTGATTTACTTTCCGCTGTGCTATGTTGTTAGGCATCTCAGTGTGTTTATTTTCACAGTTCAAATTGTGTTAATTTGTGTATACTGTTGAGAACCTAGACCAGACCTGAGGTGTGTACGCACCAAGTCTGGGTACACTCCGAATTCTAACAAACAATGGATGACAAAATGGAGATTATTCTGGGATTTGGATAGTGAGAGTGGATAGTGACAGGCAATTTTAACTCATAACTTGCTTTACAATTTGAATTCTTGAAATACAAATGAGGATCAGGAACCATCTACTCTTCTTTCAATCTGGCCATGTCGCTAATATTTTTGAGAGTTAATCTGTTTTTATTATGGCAGGATAATCCAATGAAATTGTAAAGGATTTTCCAACAGATGGCTACATTACAATACCCAATAGGATTTACCCCATCCCCTTATATGACACATGGCTTCGGCTCATGCTTGCACCTTGCATGGCATGGAGGGATACTATTTCAACCCTTACTATCATTAAAATAACTTTAACCAAAGGAAGCAAATATCTTGTGCACTCACTTGAATGTTTCTAGAAAATATGCACACACCATTCCCATCTACCACATTTTATTATCCATAAAAATGTTTCCCTGTCTATACATCTATATATATAGGAAAACAATTATTCAAATTAGCAGTTATTTCATGATTCTCTGTATTTGCAATATTTGATAATTTGTGATTTATCATACAACCCGAGTCCAACATAGGGATGGTCAATGGCACATTAGCAAGGGATCTCAGTCACCTCAAGCCAGATTTAAAATAAGGGATAATGTTTTTGGAATGTCACACTAATTCATATAAATTTCTTTGATGCATACATGTGCCAGCTTCAAGTATCTCTGTCCAATCTTCTTACATGGAGGAGAAAGCCATAAATACCACATCATCCAGAATTGTATGGATGACAGAGGACTGGGCCAGGGGGGGGTAAAGAAAAAATAAAGTCTGAAAACATCTCCCACCAATGAACAAGCAAAACATCAGTTCATCAAGCCAAAAAAAGGATTGCTGCCTAAATTCACTGAAGTTTTGTTCCCAATCATTGACACAGAGTCGAGAACCTACAAGCATATCGGCAAATAAACTTGAACCCAAATCTCAAACTACACTTAAAAACTAAGGATATCTCTAAAAACTTGTAGAAAAAAGTAGTAGATACTAAACGAATCATGCAATGTTTCAGACAACATGAAAATCCCATGTACACTTGGATAGAGTCCAAAGGTATTATTTCCAAGAAGTTATAGTGGCATAATATCTTCCAAAGCAAATGTTAGTTTGAAGATAAAAGAATGTTAGAAACGTGAATCCTGAGCTTCCAGCAACAATTAGTGAACATAGATTTACCATTTGGAGTAATGATCAAAACAGGTAATCACCACAAACAGAATCCAACAGAGAACCATGCCTACTTTGAGGCATACTTCGAAGCTTGAAGAAACAATGCACATTGCTAAAACGTTCATTAAGAGAAATGCTCACCACATCTGCTATGACGAAATCTATCTCCTTCATGAAATTCTCTCTGCGGCGTTCTAGCTCTGCTGCTGTCTGCAACACAATTGCGTATGATCATCAATAAACCTATGGTAGTGAGATTATATCTGCAATTCCAAGGTCAGAACACTGAATACAACTTTTCCTGCCTGGCACAACAGAGGGACAAACAAGCTCCTTGCATTTATAACTATTAACTTCCCTCAAACATAAGAAACATTGAATTTTTACAGCATACACCGCAAAATCTAGGTTGGCACGTGCCATGGGCTATCAATGATTCAATTCCTAGAGGTCGCACCAAAACAGAACAAAATACAACCACCAAGTTAAAAATATCCATTGTCTTTAAAGTAACAACTATCTCATCAAAAAGGTTTGTATTAGATGTATAGGTCTATTTTGATGGTGCCAGCCAAGGGGATCCATCAATCAGTGGTGCAGGGGGTGTTATCTTCCTTTGTAATGTTCACAATATAAATTTCAAGGCTGGATTGGGAAGAGGTTCAAACAATTATGCAGGGCTTATCGCCCTAAAGCTGGTATTGATGTTAATAGCTGAAAAAGGTGTGCAGAAGGTACAATTTTTTGGTGATTCCCTTGTTGCAATAAATTGGATGAATGGGGTTCATAATTTACAATCCTATATTTTGAGACCCTTGTTTGAGGAGCTACATTTGGCAAGATCAGTTTTTAATCATATCTCCTTTCAACATGTCTTCATAGAAAAGAACTTGGAAGCTGATGTTCTTTCTAAGGCTGGATTGCAATTGGATGCTGGAGTATTGCACATACAGGAGACTATTAAAGGCCATACTTCAGAATATTTCCATACTTCTCTTTATTAGGGCAGTTTCTGTTGTTCTGTTCTCTTGCAGAGGCTGTATTGAGACTCGGGAGACCATTATGATGCTTTGATAGTCCTAATGAATTTTTTGGACTGTATGTAGCTATTGTTTTATTACGTTGAAGACCTTTCTGGAGTATACTGAAGGATAGACAATGTATGATCTTATAAAGCTTCCCGTCTGGGGACATTTTTGAAATGCAAATACGCATCTATGGAATGTATTTTTGTTATCAAGCTACAGAATCACTATTTAATGTATAAGCTGAAATTATTATTTTCTACTCTGTTTGATGTTTCTTTAAGAAAATGCAAAGATACATTATAATGATATATAACCATAAAGTTATTTAAGCTTAATACAGAAGGCCTGTTGGTGCCTCATCTCCAGATACTATGAGAATGGGGTGCAGTTAAAAAATGCCCCAGGGAATAGAACCAATTGGAATGAGAATGCAGGATCAAACAGGATATTCTTAGTACATGTTTTATGCCACAAAATTATAGAATCTAGCATACAATACAATGTTGGTAGTAGATTGATGGCTATTTTGTATTGAATATCTATTAGTATTTACTATTAAGTCACTTTAACAAGGATAATACTGATAAAGGATAGCTGAAACTTCTCAGAAAGGGAAGAAACAGACTTGATTCCCTCCCACAGAAGGAAGAATCAAGTTAAATTTAGACAGAGTGGACAAAGCTAATCAGGACCAGAAGGAGAGGGAGGACAGAACCACACAGGTAAAAATTTGGCTGTCTATGTACAGAATTTGGGCTCACAAACCAGCAAGAAGGCATAAATAAAGGCTTTAAAGGATGGCATTAATACCTGTATTAAGTTGGGATACAAATCTCCCATAGTCGAAGGAGACTCATTAACTATTATATCTTTAATGCAAGGAACCGAGAAGCTATCTAACTAGAAGTTAGAAGCGCAATGTAAATGGATCAAAGAGGCCACCACAAAAGAGATGGAAATTGAATATGTCCACATTCAGAGAACAGCGAACAAAGTAGCTGGCTGGACTGCCAACAAGGCACTCTTGATTAACGATTGGGATATTCATATGATAAGAGTGAACAGTTGCACAGAAGGCGATTGAGAAAAGGTATTCAGTGATTCAAATCAATCACGATTGAAATTATTGAATTACAACATTAAACTTCTAGGCCCAAAAGGCATTTTTACTAGGCTTTTATTTTTTAAAGATTGGCAATGTTATCACAGGATTTGTACTTGTGCAAAGCCTCCACAAGATACCTATCTGTGTAACAATTGGAAGTTTCTACCACTGTCACCTAAGTAGATACTTCTCTCGTTTTAGTGATGGAAGAAGGTCCAACAAAGGAAGGCTTCCCTGGTGACCTCAAGGGATCAAGTAGCAAGATTAGTCAAGCCTACAGCCCCCTATCTTGGTGACCTAGATGTTAAGTCTAGGTCTAGGAGAGGTAAGGAAGATAACGAGGTAATTGGTTCACATGTACGAGACAATAAACAATCCAAAGCATAATATAGGCAATCACCAAATTATATAGCTCATTAATGACCTCTTAGACACTAGATAATCAAATAAACCAATGGCTGCAAAATTACAGCAGTAAGATAATGTATAACAGCGATTAATATTCTGTAACAGAAATAGGAGAAAGTACCCAGAGATATAGCAATTGAGCATAAGAATTAAGCCTTCAACATGTACAATAACATCCAATTGCTAGACTATGATTCCGAGTATCTTTAGCCACTAATTCAAGTAAGTATGCAGCAATACGATCAAACCCTCGTGGCTGTAGCAAACATTTATAACAGCAGCAATAAATATCATTTGTTTGCCAAAGTTAGAGTTAGTTAGGTTAGTCAAACAGCATGGAGAGAAAGTGTACTAATTCTAAGAATGTTTTCACCACAAGGAGAACTCTAGACTAGTGTCGTTGACTTTCAAGGGCTGTGGAGTAAAGCATGCAACACTTTGAAGAAAGACTTAGATAATCAAGAAGAATAAGGTTCAAACTCTAAGGTGCAAAGCCTTTTGGGTCTAAGAACTAAAACCTTCAAGAGAGTGATTTCTAGGGTGCAAAGCATCTTGGACCCTAGACGTCATTTTCCCTCTTCTAGATAACCTAGGTCAAGGATCAAATGACTAAGATCAAAACCCTAAGGTGCAAAGCCTCATGGGCCTTAGGCTTTTGAATCTTAGCAAGAGACTAGGTATCTTAATGCTTTCACCAAACCAGCACAAGTGATGCAGGAGCATCGTTGGCAAGCACGCGGAGCAGGACCACTCAGCGCATGGGAATCTTTCTGGAATCTCAACGCTGGCAGTCTCGGCGAATATTGTGAGGCACGTCTGAACCCAACGATTTTGAAGCACCCCTGAACTCAGCGTTGGAAAAATCTTTGAAGCACGCTTGAACGATTGCGAGCGAAGTGAGAGTTTCCACTCCTGCTCTGGAATGTGACCGATCTAAGATAGTCGTTAGGTTAGGTTTTGGAGTATCCAAGTAGTCGAGGGGAACCCTAAGAACCCTATGAGGCTAGCTGCAAGTTAGTAGGAGATTTTTGACTTTTCGGTTTTTGTTTTAATTATAGTTGTATCCATTTTCAACTTTGAATATAACAGAGGAAAATTGACCCAATGCATGGTGTGGACATTGCTTGCAATTCCCTGTTATTGTGTTTTTATGAATGAATGAATGAATTTCGTTATGAGTAGATGGAACTGTGAATGTTAGGATAAGTTTCAATTGTTTCTCTTCTGATTGAAGTGGTGCAAGGTGTGCACACAGAACGCAAGGAGTGCGTTGACAGGATCTGTTTCGGTTCCGAAGCTCAGAAGAAATAGCACGAAACTTCCCTTTCCAAGGAGTGCAAAGAGACTGGTGCAAGGCGTGTACAATTGTCCGCAAGAATTCAAACTTTGCGTAAAGATCTGGAGCAAGGAGTGCACAGATCCGAGGTTCGACTAAGCATCGAAGGGACTTTGTAAGAAGTCGAAGAACCAACAAAAGGAGAACGCCAGGAGGGCGAGAGGAATTTCTCTTCGAGAAATCCTTCGGATCTGAGTTATCGAAATCCCTGAAACGCAAGGAGTGGGCGGGAAGTCGAAGTCTTCACAAAACCAAGCTCAGGGGGAATAACAATTTTCATAAGTGTTAATGAGATCCAAGAGTCAGACTCGTCGGAGGAACAAAGGTTCGAAACCTTTGAACACTTAGAAAGTCTTCTAAGTCAGAGAAATCAGAAGCTCAGGAGGAGGAGCGACGTCGACTGTTGGATCACAGCGTAAGGACCAACAGCCGTCTGATTGAAGACAAGGTACGCGAGCTTTAACGCTTCGTATACAAAGGGGAGAGAACCCACCAAGATTTGAGACTTGAAACTTCTGAAGTCCTGAGTTCCGGATTTCCGAAGTGAAATCTCCGTCGTCCGATCATCCGAAGCAGGCTGAGCCGTCAGATCATCTGAGGTGAACATCCGACGTTGGATTGCCAAGGAGAATCTGAGTCGTCAGATATCGCGAACTCAGGAGGAATCAAGTTTGAAACTTGAGATTCCCAAAGCGCGGAGTGTCGAAGAGCCGAGAGTCATCGATCTGTCGGAGGACACTTATCAGCAGATCGCGAGCTCCAAGAAATTTGTCGTGGGACTTTCGGTTTGAGAACTAAGGTTGCCGAACCCTGAAGGCCCGAAGACCCGAAGTGAATCTGGAGCGTCGGATCTTGAGGAGACGTGGCGGAGATCTGAGAACTCTGGGTAAAGTCCCAAAGCGATCTCTAGCCGTCAGATTCAGGGAAGACGTGGCGTGAATCCGTGTACTCCGGGTAAAGACCCAAAGTAATCCTCAGTCGTTGATCTAGGGGAACACGCGTCAGTCGATCACACCCTTTGGATAAAAGCCTTGGCGCGAGGGTGAAGTTTGAGATTTGAAATCTTTGAAGTCTGAAACCTAGAGGAGATCTCGACCGTTGATCGAGAGGAGGGTCTCAGACTGTTGATTCGAGTTGAAAGGTCAACCGCCTGAAGTGAAGGTAGGACCGTTGATCTTGAGGACAGGTGTTCGCAGATCACCCGCTCCAGAAGATTGGAGTACGAAAGAAGGCGAGGTTTTGAGATTTTAAAACCCCGATGTCTGGAGAACCGCAGAGATCACAGTCATTGATTCAAGGGGACAAGTGTCAGCAGATATTTCGCTCCGAAAGATTGCCCTGCAAAGGAAAACAAGGTTTGAAACTTGAGAATTCTGGAGCCCAGAATTCTGACTCGACCACAGTCGTCCATCTGGGAGGAGGAATTCCAAACCGTTGATCCCAAGGAATAGATCTCGGTCGTCCGTTTGAAAGCACCATCAAGATCGTGAGATCGACAATCATCTCGCATTGTGGGGACAGGAGTTCCGCGGACTTTAAGAAGTCGAGGGTGGGCCGCAATCCATACCATGGTTTTGCCAGGAGGACACGTGGAGGCTCGAGGAGAATTGCAGGCCCAAAAGTAGTTTGACTTCAAAACGCTTGTGACCGCACCTGCAATCGCGTGGTCATCGCCAAGGTCACATCGGAGGAAGGGTCGAGAGAAAAGGCGCTAACGCCCGATACTCTGAGGTTTTTTCGTAGAGCACGAAAAGAAAGGTCGCGGGTGTTGAGAAGCCTACGCATGGAGCCGAGAGGATCTGTTTTTAACACAAAACGAGACCGGTGGGGTTTCAGAGGGTCAACCGACTCCAGAATCGAAGATCCTGACCAGGAGGTCGCACAGCCCTCAGAAGGGAAGGGGGTCTGCATCAAGTGGTATCAGAGCCAAAGTTTTGCTTGCAGATAGCAGGGAAAGGAGAAGAGACAGAAGAACTCGAAGTTGTACTCTGTGTGTGACAGACAATCAACACAATGCCACCAAAGAGACGAGTGGAACCACCTTTATCCAATTGAGCTGTAGAAAGGGAGATGCGAGAACTTCGTGCAAGATTAGAGGCGATGGAGGCAATGCAGAGGAGAGCACCTGATGCTAGAGACATCAATGATGCAGAGAACGAAGAAGTAGAAGCCGAAGAAGTTGTAGGAAAGGAGGTTGTCGAAGAACGCTTGCTGAGAGCAGTTGCTAGATTGAGAGGCAGAGCCAAGATAGAGGTCCCAATGTATGAAGGCAATTTAGATGCTGAAGAGTTGTTGGATTGGGTGAGATCCATGAACAAACATTTCAACTATGAAGAGGTCGATGAAGAGAAAAGAGTGAAACAGGTTGTCACCGG
>ML787319.1:106825-144581 GCA_009831015.1 Picea engelmannii
CAGACTTGCAACAACCATTTGAGATCGAGATAGATGCCTCTTACTATGATATTGGGGCAATTCTTACTCAACAGAGGCATCTAGTGGCATATCACAATGCGACACTATCTGACACAGTCTGAAAGTATCCCACTTATGACAAAGAAATGTATTCCATTGTGTAGGCTTGTAGATAATGGAAGCATTACATTTTGGGGAAGGAAACGATCATCCACATAGACCACCGACCCCTGCAGTTCATACAGACACAAGGGAAGTTGCAGAACGATCGTCATCAGAAGTGTTGCACATATCTGCAACAGTTTCATTTGAACATCAAGTACAAGAAGGGAAACACCAATAATGTTGCAGACTGCCTCAACCAACCACCGATCGTGGCAATAACCACCGTGCTCAACTCTTTTGGGCACGAAACTTCTGATTAGACGCTTCTCTACAAGAGTGATCCAGAATTCAGCCACACATACAAGACGCTCTTGGAGGGAAACCGAGTTCCAAATTTTCACCTCCAGGATGCACTACTATGTCACCTGGGACACCTTTGTGTTCCTTCAAGAGAGCGTGCCAAGATGATTTGGGAAGCACACTATAGTCGGGTTGCTAGGCATTTCGAGGTCGAGAAAACAGTGGCAATACTGCAGAAGTATTTCTATTGGCCAAACCTTTGACAGGATGTCGGGAAGTACATCAGATCCTGCACTGCCTACGCCATTACCAAACTGACCATCAAGAAGAAAGGCCTCTATACTCTACTGCCTACCCCTAGTCGACCTTGGGAATCCAGCTCCATGGATTACATGTCGGGCCTTCCTTCTACTAAGCATGGCAATGACTGTGTTTTCGTGGTCGTTGACAGATTCTCGAAGATGGCCATTATGGCGGACTGCAAGAAGAATACCACATCAGAAGCCACTGCTAAACTCTTCTTTGAATGAGTGTGGGTACACTTTGCGATCCCAGATTCTATCATCTCAGATCAGGACAACAATTTCCTCAATACCTTTTGGTCCAGCCTCTGGTCAATGCTGGACACCAAGCTCACCAAGTCCACAACTTTCCATCCCCAAACTGATGGCCAGACAGAGGTCGTCAACAGGATGATCATACACATTTTGCACATGTAAAACTCAAAGAATCCATGCACATGGGATGAGAGCCTCCCCTATGTACAACATAGCTATAATCGGGCCCTCCACAGCTCAACCGACCACAACTCCTTTCAGGTGGGCTTGGGATTCCAACCACTGTGTCCCATTAACGTAGCCATGCCCTTTGCAGCTACTCAGGCCGATTCGGCTCATGTCCAGTCTGAAGTTTCTAAGGCGAACAACTTCATTGAGCACATTCAACACATTCTCCAACAGGTTCATGACATATTAGACAGAGCCAATGCTAAGTACAAGCAGCGACATGATCAACATTGGGTGCAACACAACTTCTAGGTGGGCGACAAAGTGTGGCTACATTTGCAGAAGGAGTGCCTTGTTGGACCCCACCGCAAGCTTCACCCGCTCCGATATGGGCCATACACCATCACCAAGGTTGTAGGGGACAATTCCTTCGAGTTCAGTATTCCACCATTCCTTGGTATGCACCCAATGTTCAATGTGGACCGCCTTTGGCCCTACTTTCCACCTCTACTGGACACATCTGACATGGCAAAACAACTCACACCAATAGAGTTAAATCCAGACTGCATGGAACAAGACACAATTGATCGGATTATGGACACTCAGATCAAGAACACCCGCCAGCAGAGGATCCAACTATATCAAGTTGTCAAAGCAGGCCAATTCCTTCACCAGGGCAAGTGGCTCATAGGGACCAAGTTCAATAGAAGTTTCCTCATCTCATGGAGGAACTCAACTCAATGGGGACCATTGCTTCCTAGGTGGGGAGGAATGATCCAGGTGGATATTGGTGTCCACCCGCCTATTCCACTTGGACCCCCACCATTGTTTCTCTGAGTTTTTCAGTTTCCTTAATTGTAGCACAATTTACTATTTTTGGCAGTTTTTCGGGTCCTGAACTTCCG
This sequence comes from Picea engelmannii, assembly GCA_009831015.1. NCBI lineage: Eukaryota > Viridiplantae > Streptophyta > Pinopsida > Pinales > Pinaceae > Picea > Picea engelmannii. Next base: position 108,861 of record ML787319.1, read on the forward strand.
GAGCTGTTTTGAGGCCCCAAATGACGTTTTTTGGGCATCAAACATTCGGTGACTACGAGTTTGTTCTAAACTCGATATTTGTTATTAGCGGTTGTAGTCCTAGGATAGATCTTTCTAACGATGTATCATGTGCATCAAACAGAGGTAGTATTCCAAAGTTAGGACCCCGAGAAATTGATGTACCAATTTACCCCAACGGGGCCCATATTCTGGTGTTTCATCTCCTAGGGTTAGGTTTTTGGATGTTTAGGGTTTCCATTGTTTCTCAATAATATATAGGCCTTCGAGCTTCATTGTAACATAGAGTTTCAGAGGCCTATAGCCACTACATCTCTTCTCAAAGATAAGCTACCAACACAAAAGCTAGTTTATTTCCACTCTATCTGTAAACAAATTTCAATTCTTTGATATTGATGAAAGGAAGTGTTATTTCCACTGCATCTTTGTATTCATGGTTATTTGTGTATTCTGTTGCGTTCCTGCATAAATTTGGATCAATATTAAAGTTTATCATAGTGAAGATAAAGTATCCACATGAAGATTTGACTCAATATCATTAGTCAATACCATTATGCTAGTATTATGTGAGATGAATGTTTCTTCAAGGGTCATTAATTGTATCAAAGTTTGTTTAAACATTTTGGTAAGAAACCTTTCAATGCATGCCTATGCATGCCTCTACGCTATCCCATACTTGAACTAACCCAAGAAGAAAGGTGAAACACCCAAGAAGAAAGGTGAGAAGGGATATGAGACACTTCATCTTGATTAAACTAACCCAAAAAGGAAGGTGAAACTAACCCAAGAAGGAAGGTGAGAAGGGATATGAGACACTTCATTTTGCTTTATTGAAAGAATAATCTATGTAGAGGACCCAAAAATATTTACACCTAAGTAAAGAAAGCAAGGCACTTATCTACAACTTAGCATGGAAGCAAGTAAAAGAGGGAATAAACCTATCTTTTTTCCAATAGAAAATTTGCTCAAAATTATATTAATATATATATATATATATTTTTACATCTTCAAAAGGATCCTTGATCATAGTCTGAAACTTGACGATCCAAAGGATACACACTGACATAATTACTAGTCCATTACAAAAGGATACCATCCAAAATGGATAAGCTATCATTAGAAAAGTTCATAAACATATAATATAATGAAGTCCAACACTTCATAATAACCATATAAACTTGCAAAAAATCAGTCAATAATTCAGACCAAAACACACATAACTAAGAAGGAACTTAAAACATATCAGTATGATAAATAGGGCCTGTTGTTCCTCCATCCCAAGTAAAATATGATAATCTTCCTCTTAGCTCCAATAGGGCATGCTTGGATAGTAGATCAACCTCCTTATTGAATTCCCTGAATATATGAAGAAACCAGATACCTTGAAAGGTTGTAGACAGTGCCATAGTTCTTTGTTTCCAACCTTCGATGGCAATAGATTGAAGATTTCCTTTATGGTTTAGCCAGTCAATAACCACCTTCGAATCCCCCATAATTTGAATGTTTTGAATATTCAAATATTTTGCTAATGTGAGCATAGTCCATGCTCCCAATAGCTCAGCTTTTGTATTAGTACCTGCCCCACAGTTGATAAACCACTTGTACATAGTTGAATCTGGTTCATTTATGACACCTTCAGCTCCACAATTTAAACCACCTGCTGAAGCTACCCCATCAAATGAAGCAATAGTATATCCATCATTCATAATTATTGGCCTCTGTCTAATGTTCAACAAAGTTTGAGAGCGAGGATATTTACTAAAAGAGTCAAGAGTCTTAAAAACTATAGCCCAGGCCGAAGGAACTTTTTCCTCAAAGATTGCTCTATTCCTTTCATTCCATATATTCCAACAAGTGATTGTCGCCAGCCTTTTTGAAACAGAGTAATTTAAATTCCAGGAGTCCAAACAGTCAATAAAAGATGTTCCAACCCAATCATTTTTTATTTGAAGCCTGTGAGAAATTCTGGACCAAATTGTTTTGGAGAAGGAGCAATGTAAAAGGAGGTGATTTATGTCTTCACTGTTGTGTTTACAAAGCATGCATACCCCCGGGGACCTCCCATCCTTTTTTATTTAAAACTTCCCAGGTAAGGATACTGTTGTCCGCGACCAACCATAATTTTTTTTAATCTTCAGCTGTAAATTCCATTTCCAGAGGTTAACTCTCCAACCTTTCCAAATCAGGGAATTATGTGTGGATATAAGGGCTGTATATAAATTCCTAACAATGATGATCCCCAATGAGTCGCCTCCGGTCCATAGCAGAGTGTCATCTGTGTTAAGGAGCGAGATTTTGGCCCTTCTTAACTCTTCAATATAATAATCCCACTTTTTTGCAAGTTCCCCAGATAATTCCAAATTTTCACTACTTATCCAGACCTCTGACTGGGAAATAGGGTCACTGCTTTCTGAGGCTTGTGCTAGCACAATGATTCTTTTATCATTTAAAATAAAAAGGAGCTCTATTGAGGGGAAGGAAGTGTCGTTGATGCCTAAGATTCTGTCTCTTCCTAACGAGACGAGGTGTCCGGATCCCGATCGCCAAGCCAATCAATGATTGATGACATGAACAGTATTTGTAAGGCTCATCCAAATCCTAGAAGCAGAACGTATTTTTTGTGAAGCCAATCTAAGGCAATTTATAACTGTAATGCTTGCAAAATATTTGTCCATTATTACTTTATGCCAGATGCCTCTCTGCGTTAAGACCCTCCAAAGGGTATTTGCATTCAATACCATGTTGAAGTGTGCAAGGTTCCGGAAACCCTATCCACCAGTGTTCTTTGGTCTAGATAATGTCTCCCATCTGCATAGATGGAATTGTAGTGATTCTTTATGGCCCCGCCATAGAAAGTGAAACATCAATCTTCTAATCTTGCAAAGTATAGAACGAGGGATAGCTTCCATAGACATCCAATAAACAGGCTGGCCTTCCAACACTGTTTTGACTAAGATATATCTACCTCCCATAGAAATCCACCTATTACACCATAAACCGATTTTCTTAGTTAATTTTGCCACCAACCAACCCCATTCCTCAGCCTTACGAATCCATGTCTTCAGAAAGTAACCTAAATATTTGAAGCTAGTCGATAGATCATAGAAAGTATAAGGGAGGACAGTTTTAAAAGGGACCAGTTCAATATCTGAAAACCCTTCAAAATGAACCGTAGCCTTTGTTTGATTAACCGATAGCCCAGAGGCTTTACAAAATAATCTGATGATCTTGTCAATTTCTATCCATTCATGTAAAACTGCCTTTGTCATAATGAGAACGTCATCCACGAACAATAGATGGAGAATATTTAACAATATGGATACTTTATACCGGAGAGCTTGCCTTCACCAATGCTGGATTTCAGTAATAAACTGAGTCCTTCCATCACCAGTATAAAAAGTAAAGGTGATAAAGGACACCCTTGACGTAATCCTCTGTCGCTTCTGAAGAAGTCAGTGGCCTCGTTGTTTAGTAAAATTGAGAAGGAGGAGGAGGTGATGCATGACATGATCCAGTTTGTCATCTGAATACCAAACCCCGTGTTGAGAAGGATTAGTCTTAAATGATCCCAGTCTGTAGAGTCATATGCTTTCCTTAAATTCAGTTTTAGGATAAGTGATTTAAAATTTTTCTTTTTGATGCTATGTAGGCTCTCATGGGCCGTGCCTATAGCGTCTTGGATCCTTCTTCCTTATAAAAAACCCAGTTTTTCTTCAGATAGTGATCTGGAAAGAAAAGGTTTTATCTGATTAGCGATGATTTTTGATATCACCTTGTAACAAAGATTACATAAAGATATCAGGCGAAAGTCTTCAAAGGTGGCCAGATTATTTTCCTTCAGGATCAAGGTCAGAAAGGTAGAATTTAGACGTCCAATGATATTGCCTAATCTTCTTGACTCCTCTACCATTTCTAGGAGATCCTCCCCTACTAAATCAAAGAAGTATGTGAAAAAATCCACCGTCGAGCCATATGGCTCTGGACTCTTATCCTTCTTAAAAAGAAATTGAACAACTTTTAACTCCTCCAATGTGATCGGAATGTACATCGTGCAAGACTCCTCCTCATTTACAAATTGTGTAAAGAGTTCGTTTACCTTTAATTGTTCAATAGTGTTCGATGTGAGCGTGTCCTTTTAGAAATTTTTAAAAAATCGAGTCGTTGCGGCCTTTAAGGCTCCCCGTTTAGAGACCTTTATTCCCATGCTATCAGTGATCTCCCAAATATGTTTCCTAGTTCTATTGAATGTAGCGTATTTATGAAAAAACTTTGTGTTATTATCCCTGCTAGCCAACCAAATTGCCCTGCTGCGCAGTCTCCACTGATCTTTGACCCCTTTTAATATATTGTTTCTTTCTACTTCCATTTGCCAAAGTGATAATTACGTTTCATGATTTGTAGGATCACCTGCCAAATTAATAATCGCCTCCTTAATGTCTGATTTCCGAGTCAGTAACTTAGCATTGTTTATGACTATTTTCTCTTTATACCATATCTTTGTTTGTGATTTTAGTACTTTTAACTTCCAAACAATCCTGTGTTGTTTGCCACCTTTAGACAAGAAAACTGGGTCTTTCCATACCTTATAGACTAAATCCACAAATTCTTGATCCTTCAGCGGCTGAGCATTCATTTTGAAAGGAAAAGCCTTAGAGTAGGGAGGTATATACAGTTGTAAAATAATTGGCGCGTGATCGGATATAAAGGGTAGATCAACCTAGGATCTATAAAGGCTGATAGTAGACAATAAATCTTCAAAAAAAAGTACTATGTCTAATTTCCTTGTAACTGCCTCCTGTCCACAACACCCATTCCTCTAGGTAGGAACCAAATTCGTCGACTTGATATTAATCAAAATTTTAGATGAAAAAAGGCCCCTGTAATAATCATCTATAATCCCAAACCCGGGCGTACCTCCCAAGACCTCGTCTGATGATAATACAATATTTAGGTCCCCTGCAATGATTAAATGCTTAATAGAAAGTATACCACTATCTTCCATCAACTTCCAGAATTTTTTCCGCTTCGTGCATGGGCCATATATATTAAGCAATGCTAACTCCCTGTTGTTTAAAATACATCTGTCTGTTAACAAAATACCACCGACAATAAGAAAAGGAATCAATTCATAAATAATTGGATCCCACGAGACTAACAGTCCCCCCGAAGTACCTACAAAATTTATTGCACATGAAACCTAATATGGACGTAGGAGATGCATGAAGTCCCTTGCTTTATGAGCATTCACCAAAGTTTCTTGCAAAAATACAATTTTAGGACATGCATTATCCAAGAGTCACCGGACTGAGGCCACTTTGAGGGTGCATCCAACCCCTCTTAAATTTAAGGAGACTAATAACATTACTTAGCCCTGGCCAGGGCTTTCATCGCTCTAAGAGCCCCACTATAGGTGGAGGAAGGAACTAAATCATCGGTTAATGGAGTATTTTGTGCCAACTTTTTACGAGAACTACGCATTTTTATAGGGGAGAGTTCTACGCCAAGACCCCTAGACCAAGAAAATTATTTCCCCTGCACCCCTGGTTGATGCTTTGATGAGGTAGCCTCCAAGTTATCCACAAAGCTATGCAAGATTTTCCCCATATAGGTAGGTAGTTTGATCGCAACAATTTTGTCCTGAATGAACATGATCAATGAGTCCAGAACAACACCGAGTGAGGACTTGGCCTCTTCAGATTCTCTGAATCCCGGCTCTATCACCGTGTCTAGGTAGGTAGGTGGGGAAGGTGACGAGCCAGGTCCTGGGTCCCGAGGGCTAGGTAACAATGTTTGGGGCTGTCGAGGTGGGACTGCAGGTGTAAGTGAATATAGGTCAGTAGAAACATACATCATATGTCCATACGCCTTTAATAGGGAAATGTCCCAAACATCTGGTAATGTCGATGTCGCCACCGTAGGATATGTTTTTTCATTGCCCCCTTCGTCAATTCCTTTATCTATCGAAGTAGAAACTTGAAGCCAACGAGAACTTACCCTACCATTAGTTTGCATAATTAATTAGGTGAGGTCATAAAGCTGATGGAACCAAATGAGGATTTTGATAATTTCTATGAAACTTATGTATACTTCTAGTTGGTAGGTTGAGCGTGCAAATTTATGATGGAAAGCTAAAGGGAAAGGTCATTTCACATACCCTGGCCATAAATATGTTATGAAAGTCTTGTAACTATGATGGAAAAACAATTTAAACACACATTCCATACCAACAAAATGACATCATACATTATTTATTTATTATGGAAACTATCACTTTGAGAGTTTGGCTCCAGATTTAAGGCGCAAGGTGGAATCGTTAATGGACTAAAATCTTATTTTATTGTCTAGGGAAATGACATCATACATTATTTATTAGTCCCTGCCAAAGCAGGGAAAATAGCGATCGATTTTCGGTCAAACTATATTGACTTTGTAATTATATTTAAAAGTTTCTATAATTTTTTCAAAAGTTTCAAGATATTGATGTATTAAATTCAATATTTTGTAAAATAAATTTTGTTTATTGATATTTAATATTCATTAATTCTATCTTTTGGTTGGCTAAAAACTATGAAGTGACAATTTATGCCAGCTTGGATGTGAAATTGTCAGATAAAAAAATAATAAAAAAATAATCAAAATATGTTTTTATTTTTTTAATATTTTAACTATGGCCATGTGTCCTAAGCAATGCACAAGTTGTCATGTTATGAGATCCTCTGTCTTGAGGAGATCTCCTTTGATGTCCTTAGCAATGGACAATTGTCATGTTCTGGATCCTTTGTCCTGCACAGATCTCCTCCTACTGAGCATAGCTCCTCCTAAGTAGATTTTGCACATATTTCCTTATATCGCTTTTTGTTTAATGTGACCTCCTAAGTAGATTTTGCACAGATTTCCTTAGATCGCTTTTTGTTTAATTGAGTTGACGGAAGCAATAACCAAAAAATAACCAAGTAGTTGCAAGTCAATGTGGTCTATCACTCATTATCAATTTAGTATTCATATATTGGTAATATCGATGAAAATTATGACTTCTTCATATCCCAAATATCGATGAAAATTCTAAGTTAATTTCCAAGGTGATTTTGTAAATAAATTAAATGAAAATAAAATAAATTAAATGAGACAACTTCTAGGGTGATTCTGTAAATAAATTAAATGAAAATAAAACAAATTCAATGAGACAACTTCTCTAATATTAGATAAGCCTATAGTTTCTTTCCAATGTTTGTACTTAATTTCCATAAGTAAAATACCCAAACTTAAATGTAAATCATAAAAAGTAAAAATAAGTTCTACTTAGTTTCCATAAGTAAAATACCCAAACTTAAATGTAAATCATAAAAAGTAAAAATAAAATTCAGTTTCCTACCCTATTCCAAAATATTCCTGAGGATATGTTGGTTAAAGATTTGTAAAGGAAAATTAGATTAAAAGTGGAATACTATGTAATGATGTTGCTAAAAATAATGATACAACTCAATATCACACTATGATTTTTGAATGCAAAAGTGCATGCCATATTTATAACAACTTCTTAATTTTAAGAGTTGGGACATAAAACCATAGATTTTGAGGAGATGGGGCATAAAACCATAGATTCTTAAATATTAAAGCATTCTCTTAAACAAGAAAAACAGATGGCAATAATATAGGCAATTATATAGAAGATTTCCGATAAACTCATACAAACTATAGGGTCTTTAGAGGGAAACCTTTGGTGGATGGTTTGCGTAATGACTTAAAAATTGCCAAGGTTATTCGAAGAATATTTTGAGTTAGTTTCCACGAAACTTCTGATTAGTACAAAAATTAAATGAGGCAGAGCAGCCACAACCTCTTTGATCTATGTAATTTTCTTGTAAATAAATCAAATGAGGTAGAGGAACTTCTCTAATCTAGTAAGTTTCTTGAAGCCATTTATGACATTGACATTATTGAATGGCATTGACAATGAGTTTATTGAATGCATGACGAATATGCATTAATGTATACAGTGAGTTTATTGAATGAGGAAGCGTATGTATTAATGTATACGTCGAGTTTATTGAATGAGGATGACTATGCATTAATGTATACAATGAGTTTTATCAATACTGTATCGTCTTTCTTGAAAGCAACAGTATAGGGTTCTTCTAAACACCACCATTGGGTGCTTCATATACAACATTGAATGGTTGAAGATAAATTTTTCGCACTGAATCAATGAAGATACATTGGGCACTGAATAACTGAAGATAGATTGGGTGGGTTCGTGGAGTTGCATTGTTCATGGAGAAGATACACTCTTCGTGTTAATGTTCTTGGATCTACTCTCAAGGTAGATAACTCTTACTTACACTCTTAATTGAAAGGAAAATAATCTTGATATTTGTGTATGATTTCTCTTCGATAACATATTTATGTATGATTTCTCTTCGATAGCATATTTTTCTTTTGATGAAAGGGTATTAGTTTGAATTTCTCTTTTCATTATTTTGGAGGAAGAAAAAACAGTAAGTGTTGTTTTATTTAGTAAGCTTTTTTTTGTTGTTTTATTTTGAAGGAAGACAAAAAAACATTAGTTTTTGTTGTTTTATTTTGAAGGAAGAAAAAAAAAACAATTTTTTTTGTTGTTTTTTACTTCAAAATCGAGTTTTTCTCTTGAAACAAAGAACATTAACTTACTTTTTCATAACTATATTTAGAAGAATGGTTGAAATTGTGAACATTCCACTTTTTGAGTTAGAAATATATAAAAACGGTTGAAAAAATCAAGTTTAAATAAAGAACATTAGCTTACTTTTTCATAACTATATTTAGAAGAATCATTGAAATTGTGAACATTCCACTTTTTGAGTTAGAAATATATAAGAACGGTTGAAAAAATCAAGTTTTTCTCTTGAAACAAAGAACATTAGCTTACTTTTTCATAACTATATTTACAAGAATGGTTGAAATTGTGAACATTCCACTTTTTGAGTTAGAAATATATAAGAACGGTTGAAATTGCAACTAGAAATATATAAGAATGGTTGAAATTGCAACTTGATTATTACAAAATTGCAATTTCACTACTACATTGCTAAATTACAATTTCACCCATAACTACATTCTTAGATTATGTTCTGCGTGGAATGAGGATTTTCTTGGAAGGATGGAATGAGGAAGGCTCATTGGCAAACACAGATTTAACAATAAATAAAACACACAACAACTATTGACAGTCGTTATGTCCAAACAAATTCCAATAACAATGTACAGATAGAGAAGTTGAAAACCAAGTAAATGAAAATTATTTCCTTCCATATACACGAGTCTTAGTGACTTACCAAAGCACCCCGACCAATAGGCATTCCCATGCCATACCCATTCATGATAGGAGCAACACCATACCCAGTACCTAGAATATCATAGATATCACAAGAATAAGCCTCTAGATAGGAAATAAGTTCAATGCAAAGAGGATGAACTAGAAGCTTCCATAAGTTCAATGCATTGTGATACCTGTACCAATAATTGCTCCATGTGCATAGGATGACGACATGTGTAAAGCCACGTATGGACCATTTGGGGGGACATGTGAACCGTAGTCATAAGGTACTGCAGATGCTCCCGAATACGACATATCATAATGTACACCAGATGCTCCACCAAAGGGAAGAGATGAACCATATGTAGGTGTCATGCCTTGACTACCAATATACATAGATGTTGCACCAACTGAAGGACCCATATATATATATCGATGACTGAGCATGCCCATAAAGAGTTGGAATGGGCCCTCCCACAGATTTCTGACAACATGAGACCAATAATCAGAAAATATAAACAAAACAATTCAAGTGAGACAGGATCCTACAATCTTACAACAATGTTCATGTCAACATTTTCTCTTAATATATGCAAATAGACATTAAACATTCCTGATTTTCTCTACAAGATTTAGATTAGAATGATGAAAAGACTAAAAAGAAAACTACACAAATGCTTTGTTTATCAGACATCTTGCCTTGGCTATAATGTGTTATCAATTCTCCATGTTTTTTCATACAAAATTAAATTTCCATAGCTTCAAATTATTAATATAAATTATGTACACAATTGGGTAATAAATAATTAGACAAAACTTCTACTCTTTCTATATGGAACATCATTCCATTAATTTGAGTATATAGCATAAAATTACCAATGGATAATCAACTGGTTTAGATGCAGAACAATTCCTCATGTTGTAAGTCGTTCTAAATGCAAAATTTACATTGCCACAGCTAGGGCATGTCTAGTCACCTTCATTTCGAGGACCTACAATGCGCGGAAACAAGTAATACTAAGAAGCCAACTCATCTTCACTTGATTGAAATTCTTACACAACTAAAGTCCAGAAAGCCATATGAACCTTATTCAGAACCCASTTCTACCCTGCYAGTACGCAACTACTATTGGGCATCAGTTATGAACCAGTACCGAACTCAGATACCCAAGAAAAAGTTAACATTCAAATCATTGTCTCCAAAGAGAAATTAAAAAAAAAACAGGAAAACATGGCAAAAGTCACTGATCAATAAAATCTGAGGCAGAAAATATGCCTATAAAGTGACTTTCCCTTTGCAGCTGCCAATTTCCCAAAAAGGGGAAAAACACTCGACTTCCTTTTTCCCCCTGAAAATCGACAATTGTTTTGGCCAATTAATCGTTCAGTCAAAACTCACAGATGAATAGTGAATACTGCAACACGGATTATCATAGAATCTTTAGTAGAGACAAATTGATTTAGGTTAAAACACGAGGGAGATTTGGAAACTAAATTATAAAATTTCTAGAAACAATTGACAACTATATGCACATTATATATATATATATGAAAAAAAGTACATGGACAACTAGTAGATCCAGAATTTTTAGATGTCATGTCCATATTTTTAAAATTTCAAGTGCACGATATAACGTGAAAATTTAAAGCCCATTTCCCCCACTTCATCTTTTACACAGGAGAGTAATAACATTACTTAGCCCTGGCCAGGGCTTTCATCGCTCTAAGAGCCCCACTATCGGTGGAGGAAGGAACCGAATCATCGGTTAATGGAGTAGTTTGTGCCAACTTTTTACGAGAACTACACATTTTTATAGGGGAGAGTTCTACGTCAAGACCCCTATACCAAGAAACTTATTTCCCCTGCACCCCTGGTTGATGCTTTGATGAGGTAGCCTCCAAGTTATCCACAGAACTATGCAAGGTTTTCCACATATAGGTAGGTAGTTTGATCGCAACAGTTTTGTCCCGATTGAACGGGATCAGTGAGTCCAAAACAACACTGAGTGAGGAATCGGCCTCTTCAGATTCTCTGAATCCTAACTCTATCACCGTGTTTAGGCAGGTAGGTGGGGAAGGTGATGAGCCAGGTCCCAGGTCCTGAGGGCTAGGTAATAGTGTTTGGGGTTGCCGAGGTGGGACTGCAGGTGTAAGTGAAGATAGGTCAAGAGAAACTTACATCATATGTCTAGACCCCTTTAATAGGGAAATGTCCCCAACATTTGGTAATGTCGATGTCGCCACCATAGGAGATGTTTTTTCATTGCCACCTTCGTCAATTCCTTTATCTATCGAAGTAGAAACTTGAAGCCAGCGAGAACTTACCCTACCATAACCACTTACCCTACCATTAGTTTGCATAATTAATTAGGTGAGGTCATAAAGCTGATGCAACCAAAGGAGGATTTTGATCATTGCTATGAAACTTATGTATATTTCTAGTTGGTAGGTTGAGCGTGCAAATTTATGATGGCAAGCTAAAGGGAAATGTCATTTCACGTACCCTGACTATAAATATGTTATGGAAGTCTTGTAACTATGATGGAAAAACAATTTAAACACACATTCCATCCGAATGAAATGACATCATACATTATTTATTTATTATGGAAACTATCACTTTGAGAGTTTGGCTCGAGATTTAAGGCACAAGGTGGAATCGTTAATGGACTAAACTCTTATTTTATTGTCCAGGGAAATGACATCATACATTATTTATTAGTCCCTACCAAAGAAGGAAATATAGCGATCGATTTTCAGTCAAACTATATTGACTTTGTAATTATATTTAAAAGTTTCTATAAAGTTTTCAAAAGTTTCATGATATTGATGTATTAAATTCAATATTTTGTAAAATAAAATTTGTTTATTGATAATTAATATTCATTAATTCTATTTTATGGTTGGCTAAAAACTATGAAGTGACAATTTATATCTACTTGGATGCCAAATTGTTAGATAAAAAATAATTAAAAAATAATTAAAAACTATTTTTATTTTTTAAAATTTTAACTATGGCCATATGTCCTAAGCAATGCATAAGTTGTCATGTTATGAGATCCTTTGTCCCGAGGAGATCTCCTTTGATGTCCTTAGCAATGGACAGTTGTCATGTTCTGGATCCCCTGTCCTGCGCAGATCTCCTCCTACTGAGCAGATCTCCTCCTAAGCAGATTTTTCACATATTTCCTTATATGGCTTTTTGTTTAATGTGACCTCTTAAGCAGATTTTGCATAGATTTCCTTAGATCGCTTTTTGTTTAATGTGAGTTGACGGAAGCAATAACCAAACAATAACCAAGTAGTTGCAAGTAAATGTGGTCTATCACTCATTATCAATTTAGTATTCATATATCAGTAATATCGATGAAAATTATGACTTCTTCATATCCCAAATATCGATGAAAATTCTAAGTTAATTTCCAGGGTGATTCTGTAAATAAATTAAATGAAAATAAAATAAATTAAATGAGACAACTTCTAGGGCGATTCTGTAAATAAATTAAATGAAAATAAAACAAGTTAAATGAGACAACTTATCTAATATTAGATAAGCCTATATTTTCTTTCCAATGTTCGTACTTAGTTTCCATAAGTAAAATACCCAAACTTAAATGTAAATCATAAAATGTAAAAATAAGTTCTATTTAGTTTCCATAAGTAAAATACCCAAACTTAAATGTAAATCATAAAAAGTAAAAATAAAATTCAGTTTCCTACCCTATTCCAAAATATTCCTGAGGATATGTTGGTTAAATATTTGTAAAGGAAAATTAGATTAAAAGTGGAATACTATGTAATGATGTTGCTAAAAATAGTGATACAACTCAATATCACACTATGATTTTTGAATGCAAAAGTGCATGCCATATTTATAATAACTTCCTAATTTTAAGAGTTGGGACATAAAACCAAAGATTTTGAAGAGATGGGGCATAAAACCATAGATTCTTAAATATTAAAGCATTCTCTTAAACAAGAAAAACAAATGGTAATAATATAGGCAATTACATAGAAGATTTCCGATAAACTCATACAGACTATAGGGTCTATAGAGGAAAACCTTTTGGGTGGATGGTTTGCGTAATGAATTAAAAATTGCCAAGGTTATTCGAAGAAGAATTTGAGTTAGTTTCCACGAAACTTTTGATTAGTACGAAAATTAAATGAGGCAGAGCAACTGCAACCTCTTTGATCTATGTAATTTTCTTGTAAATAAATCAAATGAGGCAGAGAAACTTCTCTAATCTAGTAAGTTTCTTGAAGCCATTTATGACATTGACATTGACAGTGAGGTTATTGAATGCAGACGGCTATGCATTAATGTATACTATGAGTTTATTGAATGAGGATGACTATGCATTAATGTATATGATGAGTTTATCAATATTGTACTGTATTTCTTGAAAGCAACGGTATAGGGTTCTTCTAAACACCACCATTGGGTGCTTCATATACAACATTGAATGGTTGAAGATAAATTGTTCGCACTAAATCACTGAAGATACATTGGGCACTGAATAACTGAATATAGATTGGGTGTGTTCGTGGAGTTGCATTGTTCGTGGAGAAGATACACTCTTCGTGTTAGTGTTCTTGGATCTACTCTCAAGGTAGATAACTCTTACTTACACTCTTAATTGAAAGGAAAATAATCTTAATATTTATGTATGATTTCTCTTCGATAGCATATTTTTCTTTTGATGAAAGAGTATTAGTTTGAATTTCTCTTTTCATTATTTTGGAGGAAAAAAAAAAAAAAAACTCAGTAAGTGTCATTTTATTTAGTAAGAGTTTTTTTTGTTATTTTGGAGGAAGAAATTATTTAGTAAGATTTTGTTTTGTTATTTTGGAGGAAGAAAATAAATAACTCAGTAAGTGTCGTTTTCATTTTATTTAGTAAGAGTTTTTTGGTTGTTTAAGAGTTTTTTGTAGTTTTATTTTGAAGGAAGAAAAAAAAACAATAGTTTTTGTTTGTTTTATTTTCAAGGAAAAAAATAACTCAGTAAGTGTTGTTTAGTGTCGTTTTATTTAGTAAGCGTTTTTTTGTTGTTTTATTTTGAAGGAAGAAAAAAAAACACTAGTTTTTGTTGTTTTAATTTGAAGGAAGAAAAAAAAAAAAACTTTTTGTTGTTTTTTACTTCAAAATCAAGTTTTTCTCTTGAAACAAAGAACATTAGCTTACTTTTTCATAACTATATTTAGAAGAGTAGTTGAAATTGTGAACATTCCACTTTTTGAGTTAGAAATATATAAGAAYGGTTGAAAAAATCAAGTTGAAACAAAGAACATTAGCTTACTTTTTCATAACTATATTTAGAAGAATGGTTGAAATTGTGAACATTCCACTTTTTGAGTTAGAAATATATAAGAATGGTTGAAAAAATCAAGTTGAAACAAAGAACATTAGCTTACTTTTTCATAACTATATTTAGAAGAATGGTTGAAATTGTGAACATTCCACTTTTTGAGTTAGAAATATATAAGAATGGTTGAAAAAATCAAGTTGAAACAAAGAACATTAGCTTACTTTTTCATAACTATATTTAGAAGAATGGTTGAAATTGTGAACATTCCGCTTTTTGAGTTAGAAATATATAAGAACGGTTGAAAAAATCAAGTTTTTCTCTTGAAACAAAGAACATTAGCTTACTTTTTCATAACTATTATTAGCTTACTTTTTCATAACTTTATTTACAAGAATGGTTGAAATTGTGAACATTCCACTTTTTGAGTTAGAAATATATAAGAACGGTTGAAATTGCAACTAGAAATATATAAGAACGGTTGAAATCGCAACTTGATTATTACAAAATTACAATTTCACTACTACATTGCTAAATTGCAATTTCACCCATAACTACATTCTTAGATTATGTTCTGCGTGGAATGAGGATTTTCTTGGAAGGATGGAATGAGGAAGGCTCATTGGTAGACACATATTTAACAATAGATAAAACACACAATACCAATTGATAGTCGTTATGTACAAACAAATTCCAAAACAATGTACAGATAGAGAAGTTGAAAACCAAGTAAATGAAAATTATTTCCTTCCATATACACGAGTCTTAGTGACCTACCAAAGCACCCCGAACAATAGGCATTCCCATGCCATACCCATCCATGATAGGGGCAACACCATACCCAGTACCTAGAATATCATATATATCACAAGAATAAGCCTCTAGATAGGAAATAAGTTAAATGCAAAGAGGATGAAGTAGAAGCTTCCATAAGTTCAATGCATTGTGATACCTGCACCAATAATTTCTCCAAGTGCATAGGATGACGACATGTGTAAAGCCCCGTATGGACAATTTGGGGGGACATGTGAACCGTAGTCATAAGGTACTACAGATGCTCCTGAATACGACATATCATAATGTACACCAGATGCTCCACCAAAGGGAAGAGACGAACCATATGCAGGTACCATGCCTTGACTACCAATATACATAGATGTTGCACCAACTAGAGGACCCATATGTATCGATGGTTGAGCATGTCCATAAGGAGTTGGAATGGGCCCTCCCACGGATTTTCTAACAACATGAGACCAATAATCAGAAAATATAAACAAAATAATTCAAGTGAGACATGATCCTACAATCTTACAACAATGTTCATGTCAACATTTTCTCTTAATATATGCAAACAAACATTAAACATTCCTGATTTTCTCTACAAGATTCATATTAGAATGATGAAAAGACTAAAAAGAAAACTACATAGATGCTTTGTTTATCAGGCATCTTTCCTTGGCTATAATGTGTTGTCAATTCTCCATGTTTTTTCATACAAAATCAAATTGCCATAGCTTCAAATTATTAATATAAATTATGTACACAATTGGGTAGTAAATAATTAGACAAAACTTCTACTCTTTCTATATGGAACATCATTCCATTAATTTGAGTATATAACAGAAACTTACCAATGGATAATCAACCGATTTAGATGCAGAACAATTCCTCATGTTGCAAGTCGTTCTAAATGCAAAATTTACATTGCCACAGCTAGGGCATGTCCAGTCACCTTCATTTTGAGGACCTACAATGCACAGAAATGAGTAATACTAAGAAGCTAACTCATCTTCACTTGATGGAAATTCTTACACAGTTAAAGTCCAGAAAGCCATATGAACATTATTCAGAACCCAGTTCTACCCTGCCAGTACGCAACTACTATTGGGCATCAATTATGAACCAGTACCGAACTCAGATACCAGAAAAAAAGTTAACATTCAAATCATTGTCTCCAAATAGAACTAAAAAAAAAATGGGAAAAATGGCAAAGTTACTGATCAATAAAATCTGAGGCAGAAAATCTGCTTATAAAGTGACTTTCCCTCTGCAGCTACCAATTTCTCAAAAAGGGGAAAAACACTTGACTTCCTTTTCCCCCTGAAAATCGACAATTGTTTTGGCCAATTAATCGATTCAATCAGAACTCGTAGATTAATAGCGAGTACTGCAACACGAATTATCATAGAATCTTCAGTAGAGACAAATTGATTTAGGTTAACACACGAGGGAGATTTGGAAACTAAATTATAAAATTTCTAGAAACAATTGACAGCTATATGCACATTATATATATATATATATATATATGAAAAAAAAGTACATGGATAACTAGTAGATCCAGACTTTTTAGATGTCGTGTCCATATTTTTAAAATTTCAAGTGCACGATATAACGTGAAAATTTAAAGCCCATTTCCCACACTTCATATTTTACACATGATATATCTATTAATTTAAATCCCATTTCCCCCACTTCATCTTTTACACAAGATATATCTATTTGCAAAATATATGACAGTGTGCACGAGTGTGTGAGCGTCTGTGACACTAGGTGCACGACTAATGGGTTTTTCAGATAGATTTCTATCAATGTGATTTAACAGACATGTGAAAGTAGGGAGGTAGAGGAGAGACAAGTGCAGTATGACTATTGTGAAATAATGAAAAATAAAAATATCAAGATCAATGAAAAGTAAAAATATCAAGATCTTGTACGATACAACTAACCTAAACCATAACTGTGTTTCCTAAAATATGTCTGGCATCTACATATCTGAACTCCTAACAAATATATCCATACTAGTTACCAACCTAATCAAATCAAATCAATACAACTTACCGCCAGTTCAAGGGCGTTTTGGTGAACAAAGTTTCGACTATCTCCCTGGACAAGGACGATTACAACACAGTCAATGCATGCATAGATCCACCAGTTGCCATTACAAAAACAAATGCTAACTCCGAAAGTTTTAAGAACTGTGAAACCAAGAGGACTCCACTAAAATAAATAATTTTTTAAAAAAATAAGGAAAAAAGAGGGAGGAAATCACTGAACTGCACCATCCTGAACCCAAAAATGAGAAAAAGCAGAGACACTGAAGAAGTAAGTTGGGATGGAAGACGGAGAGTAAGGAATCAAAAGTGATCCTTCACCTTGCTAATAATATGTTTGAGAAAAATAGATGGAGCATAATAGAGATTCGAGTGATCTGTATCTTTTGCAAGCCTGAGAGAATAGATTTGAAGCTTTTGCAAGCCCAAGAGATCTGTAGCTTAGCCAAACCTGATTGTGTGTTGGAAGCTATGATCTTCACAGCAAGAGAAATCTGAACTAAAATCTTTGAGAATGGATTGTCCCTCTCCTTGGATGGAGCTTGCATGGTCTAAGCATCGTGGCACTGCCCATATAAGGAATCATTAGTGGCAATTGAAGGCAGCCTGAAATGGTGGCGTCACTCTCTCAATGGTATTCATAAGACGCGTAGAACAAACATGCTTGGTGTTACAATTGTGTCATTGTCAGAGAAGGGATCATTCGTGGCTATTGGAGGCATCCCTAAATGGTGCCCTCTTTCTCTCAATTATATTCATAAGCTGTGTAGAACAAGCCTACATGGTGTTACAATCGTGTCATTGCCAGAGAAGGCATCATTCGTGGCTATTGGAGGCAACCCCAAATGGTGCCCTCTTTCTCTCAATTATATTCATAAGCCACGTAACCTTAGTTGAAATATCTTTTTTAGTTTAACTTTTTTAATTAGTTGAATCAGGAAAATGAGCATCTTATTTAATTAAAAGAAATCTCCCGAAAAATTAAAACTGCATGATAAAATTTCCTTCGCCTTCACTCGACATGTGGATCCTTCATGTTGAACATCTCTAGTTAATCTAATCAGCTGCTAGGCAGAGAACTGCCTGATAAAACTGCCTTGCCACCTTCACCCGACATGCAGATCCTTCATGTTGAACATCTCTAGTTAATCTAATCAGCTGCCAGACAGATTTCACGAAACACGATAATGCAGATATTTCATGTTTTTTTTTTCTAAATTTTTACTCCTATAGAGATTGCTTGTGTTGTGTATGCAGTTTGAACCTTAGTTTCTCTCCATAAATTTCAAAATAAGCAGTTCTTGTATTCATGTGTACTACTAAAATAATTTTGTTATATATACCATTTCAAGTCACTCAACGACTTTTGTGACCGATTAATACCTATTTATATCCCATCCCATTCAATAAGAAGAGCTCTTTTCCTTGTTTATTGCCTTTCTGTAATATATATATGATTTATAGTAAAATGAACTTTATATGTGATTTATAGTAAAATCAATTGACTCGTTCAATAAATTTGTTGAATTTACTTTCTTCGCCTTTAATTTGATTTTTTTTTTCTCAATTATTATTATGCATTGTCAAAATTTCAACAAAAACTATGGTCCAATGAGCCATCTCAAGTCGTTTACCACAACTTTATGCGCATGGACCATTATGTCTCAATACCTCTTCATGTTCAGTTCAAAACATAGATTTATTTTTCTTCTTAGTAATGTCATTTTACATGTTATTGCCTCCCTCACACGCAAACAAAAAAAAATTATGAAACAATTTGATAAATGCTTAAATTTATTAATTTATATGGATAATGATAATTTTTCATTATTACTAAGTTCAATTTATATTTCTTAAAAAAATTCAAAAAATATTCAATTATTTTATCTTGTAAATATTTAAATCAATTTTTTAAAATAGTTTAAAAAACATCTTAATATACTTTCATTTATTTTATATATTTTAATCTTTATATATTTTATTTGTTGTTTTATATATACATATATATATATATATATATATATATATGACAATTGGGCTAGGAATGAGCTATGGAAATTTAGGAGTCATTCCCACTACCTAATCCCATAGGTTCATACACTATAGAATAGGGAGGGAGATGGGTATCGAAAGTAGTGCAAGCCATCGACGATCCTGAGTAGAATTTCGCTATGCTTACTGGTTGACCAGATATAGATAAAGAAAGGGTGGTCTTTCGGGACCTTATCCTCCCTTTGGCCTACTTGGGCTTTGGTTGCCCCCTCAAGAGCGGAGATAAGAACGCCATTAAAGTCTGATTATAATTGAAATTGTTATCTTATTTATTGAAAAAAAAATGTTTTCATTTCATTGTATAATGAATTAAGATGAAGTAAAACAAAAAATTATCGATAATAAAATTTCAAAAAATTCAAAATTATTGCATACTTGCTAAGCAATTATTATACTTATAACAAAATGACTATTTGAGTAGTGTTTGCTAGTTGAGCAGTTTTTATTTATTAGTAAAAGGTTCGATAAATTGAGTCATTAACCAAACTAACAAAATTACCTTGCAATAAGCCTTGTAAAGAGGAAAACGTGCCTATTAAGGATTTCATGTTCTATCTTTTTTTGAAAGCTCAACTCTAGAAAAAGTTGAAGTCCAGGACGACATTATCATTTAACATGTCCCTGTGCTTGTTAGATGGATTCTTCATCTTTAATTGTTGGGAGGCTTGAGAAAACTTATGCTAAAGATAAAGAGAAACTAATATAAATCTTAATTGTTTCATCTTTGTATGAAAGTTGGGGCGACATTATCATTTGCCATGTTCTTATGTGTTAGATTGGTTCTTCTTCCTTAATTGTTGCGAGGTCTTAGAAAACTTATGTTAAACATACACTAATAAAAATCTTAAATATTCTAAATATGGAGGCCCGAGGCCTCCTAATGTTGTCTTCTAGCAAGACCCAAAATTAATTCATAAAGCATATTAAAATTTAATCCCTTTTCTTCTATTTGTTTGTGTTGACACACAATTACTTTTGATAAAATTGTTTTTTGACAAGTCACTATTTTGATAAAACAATCCTGATTATTTGAGAGTCAATTTGGCTTGTGATTTTGAAAGGAAGGCTAGAGAATGCAAACTTTATGTATTTCTACTTTTTTTTTTTATATTAGATATATGAAAATATTGACTTTTATAAAAAAGTTTATTTATTTATTTAATTATTTTAATGCAATTTTTTACTTTATATTATTGTAATTATAAGCATCTTTCACATTAAGTGAATAGATTCATGAATTTTAAGCATCTTTGATTTATTGGATATAATCAACCAAATTTCAGCTTCAGGTTGCCTTTTATTTTAAATTGAGGAAGCCTAACATTTTTATTACTATTTAATTAATTAACACATTAACACTATTCATGAATTTTAAGCATCTTTGATTTATTGGATATAATCAACGTTGAAATTCCAGCGTCACTATTTATTTCTCAACGCCCAGGAACCTCAAAGCCCACCTACCTTCTTCTCAAAAATATCTGGCTGTCGTAGCTACGTTTTCTGGTCGTACATCTTCAACGACTAAGTGTGTAAGTGTGTATTGTATGACTTTGTTAAAGTTACAAATTGAATACAATATCATACTTTTCTCATCAAAACATTTCCTTAAGCATGAGTGTTATCTTTCTCATAAATTCAATTAAATTATACACATAAGATATTAACTATTGAGAACAATTTAATATATTTAAATTATTAATTTATTAATAATTTAACTGAATTGATTATAACTTAAGACCTCCTTTCCATTACTAGATCTACATACCTAGAGGGTATATATATATAATTTGTTACTGGAATTTTAAATTATTTATTCATTTAATTAAACATATAAACCATTTATTAATGAATTTGTAAAGACTCCAACTTGTACAAACCACTCTTCCTTATTTCAACTAATTAACCTATAATTAATCACTAATAATAACACATGCATAAATTATGTATAATATACATTCCTTAATGATAACCATTACCTTTAAGTATTGGAGTGTTTTACTCCCAACACTTAATCACACATAATATATTGGAGTGTTTTACTCCCAACACATAATAGCACATATGCATAAATTGTGTATGACATAAATCCTCAATGATAGTCATTGCCTTTATTATTGGAGTGTTATACTCCAACACTTTACATGTACATGTTCCCATTGTAATGTATGAAAGTAAGCTACAATGGGTTAGGAGTACATAACCGAGTCTGATCTTTAATCTAAGTTTAGGTTTAACACTTTTTATTTTGGTAATTTTTTTCTAATATGTATACATTTTGAGAATGTAAACAACACTAAATCCATTTCTTTAAGAGATGTAGGTTTGATCCAAATGAAGGTAATTAGCAAAATGATTTTAAGGTGCATAGATTTTATCAAAATAGAAAAATGCATTTTTGCAAGAAATATATAGATTATGTTGAAAAGGGTTATTGAAAAAACTATCAAATTTAAATTTTGTTAAAAAGGAAAAATGTTTGTCAAGAAACATATTTTTTCATACAAATAAAAAATTGTATTTTTAATAACATATATTTAAAAAAATACATTATTTAAATATATTAATTCTCAATAAAAGAAAACTATGTAACCCTTGATGTAGTGTATAAGATAAATTTAACCTTTTATACTATATACTTTCTAAGAATCTAAAACCATTTGCAAAATCAATTTGATGTTTTTTTAATGAAACATTGTTAAAAAAATATCTATGATCATTTGCAAAATCCTCTTATTGCATATGAACTGAAATCAATAATAGAGTCTACTTTTAGTTTATGACTACATTGAGTCTTTAATCTAAACTTTAATACCTTTAAGTGGTAAAGTCTTTGAAAGTCAACATACAATTATTCTAAATTTATTACTTGGGAACCATATTTTCAAGATTTGCCATTTGATACCATGGATTTAGATGTCAATTCCTTTAAAGTTATGGTTTTTTCTCATAGTTTTTATCGGTTTTCTTCATAATGCCCCCGTACAAAAAATAAAAAAAAATAAAAAAAATCACATTCATATTTGTATATATAAATGAATATGTGCTATACTAATTAATTATTGTTGTTTTTGTACATTCTTCAATACCTTCTACTATTAATTTAATTTCACTATGATATTGTCTATTTTCCAAAGTTGCAATATGTTGTTTTCATATTTTTGTGATTTAATTTCACTATGATATTGTCTATTTTCCAACGTTGTAATATGTTGTTTTCATATTTTTCCGATGGGTTTTTGAAAATCTATAAATAGCTTTTATATATGCTCTTTACATTATTATAACAAAAGAAGATTAAGATAGTTGCTTATTGTTATAAGTTTCCTTGGTGTCTTGCAAGAAAAGACATTCTCTGCTATTGATACACACATCAACAAATTTTGTTGATCAATTTGGATGTCCTAGTAGTAGACATTGAATGCATGGTATGCACATTTTTCCAATATGTAAATTCTAGTAAAAAGTGGTTCTTATTTATGTGCAGATATAAAAAAAAGTGTGTTGAAGTTGTTTTTTTTTCCTATAAGCCAAAAGTTTGGTGGAGAAAAATGAATCCAATTGAAATTCCAAGTAGAAAAGAAGGAAAAAAAAGCATATGCCTAAATAAGAGGATTTTATTAGACATCAAAAACATGACATTAATGATATTTTAGAAAAATATGACTTGTTTTGATTGAACAACTTTGCATATACTCCTGGAGATTGTTTGTTTGATTCTCTCCAAGTTCTACTACATAATAGATACACATCTGTGGAATTACGAGAAGGTACAATACAACATTTCAAAATATTCTTACAACAAAATGATACTAAAGAACTTGTATCTTATAAACATGAATTAAACACAAATTCATTGATGGAAATGCATAATGTCAACGATCTAGAAATTTATTTGCAACGAATGTCAAAGTTTGCTTCGATTCTTCTACCACTAGAAGAAAGAGGCCTTTGGGGAGACATTTTTTTAATACATTGGTTGTCAAAATGGCTCAAAATACCCATACAAATTTGGTCAAAGACACGAATGAAGCCATACTTACATTTCAATTCAACTTTAAGCAACAACACATCTGACATATTGTTTCATGATGACAATCCTCTTGATGGACATTTTGAACCACTCTTGTGTAAAAGACAAATTGCCACCATCAATAGTCAGGGAGACAATGAAAGGCCTATAAAATATGAAAACATAGAACAACAATGGGCACAAATAAAAAACAAGATGTTGTCAAATGGATTTGAACAAGTGCATGAATTCAATAGTGCTTATGGTGAAAGTTCCTTTGAAACCATTTGTTATTTAACACAAGATGAATATGATGTGCCTTGCTTGCGAAGGATAATAGCACACACTTTTTCAAAGGCATCTATGCATAATGATTCTTTTGCAATCAGATGCATAAAGCAACATATCAAAATTGATATACAACAAGGTCTCCCAAGAGTTGTAGAGTTGTATATTGAGAATTTGGCATTGCCATATGAGAAAGGCAACATAGAAGGTGGAATTTTTACTTATGATTGGGATGCCTATATTTGGGACATAGAAATACGCATATGGTTTGCCGAGACAACCACAATGTTAACTAGATTCCATTCAATGAGAGACGCATCAAGGATATTTAATGTTATCTGATTTCAAACAAACAAAGGGAATTTTCATTTTGAGGCATTGCAAGAAATAAGGGAGACAAATATTAATATCAATCCAATATCCTCTCTTAACAAAAAATATACAAAGAATAAAAGTATATCTCTTCAATGTCTAAAAAAGTTAATTAGGAACAATGTTGAGACACAACAAGCAACAACGACATTTGGTCTCGAAGTAGCTAACATTGAAGAAAAAAATGAAAATGAAGATGCTATCAGTGATAAATTCCAACCATTGAAAGAAGACAACAATAATAATAGAATAAAAAGAATCTGACTCTCTTGTGGAAGCAAAGAACAACAAGAAAACACACCGTCGACACTAGCCGAGCAAGCAGTCGAGAGACATGTTGCTGACATGCTTATCTACAATTGCTTGGTTTGTAACCACACTTAAAAAAAAAAAGATGTAGTAAACAACAAACAAATATATATACAGAAAATTGACATTGAAAAAAGAAAAACATAATTGAAAGAATGCACATACGACAATTTAGAAAATCACTATACTTGCAAGCCTTGTCACAAGAGCTTGCAACATGGTGAGATTCCAAAATTTGCATGTCCACAAAAAATTCAACGAAATAAGTGTATACACATAATGAAACAACTAAATGAATTAGAGGAAAGGCTAATAGCATTGAGATTGCCTTTATTGCAAATTCGATAGCTAGGTCATAAGTATAGAGGACAACATATGGGATTAACTGGGGGTGTACTCAATGTGCCTACTGACACATCTCAAATTCAACATGCTTTACCTCCAGACATAAAAGAAACAGACACAATTGCAGTGGAAATAAAGAAAAAACTATGCTAGAAAAGTGCTTATGCTTTTGGTCGCATTCGTGTACACATGGTCATGAAGGCATTAAAGAGACTATCCAAAAGCATGTTGTATAAGATGGAGAAAGTTGTTGTAAATGAAAATTGGAAACACATGTTTAACCATTTCATAGATTCAAATGCGACTGACAATGATAGCTAAATGGAGAATGACACCAATGAAAACATTGAAGAACCAATAACAAAGACACTACTCCATGGATTCACAGATTCACATAGTATATATGATCTTCAAAACAATCAAATAAGCATTGCTCCTGCAGAAGGTTACATGCCATTAGGAATTTTTCAAGATAGATATTCAGAGGAAATGAGCTTCCCTACACGTTTCTATGGAGAAAAACAACCAGAAAAAATCACAAAAAAATTTACTTATCAAAAAATTTCTCAATGGGAGGTTTTGCACCAAGACCATGACTTTGCGTACCACATCACAAATTTGTTTTTCAAAGCAGTTTGGATTATTCTTAGACAAGTGCTCAACAATATTTGGATTAGAATAAGAAAATGACAATTGAAAGGAAGAAAACTAGTAACAAAATATGTTAAGTCAAAACCAAATTTGGATCGCATACTAAAATCAGACATTGGTTACATGGATCTGAGATCAATCCACACATCGCCAGATTACCTTCTAGGTTTATGTAGGAACCTTTATGCAATGATACGAAAAATAGGACCACCGACGTTTTTTGTATCGTTTAGTAGTGCAGAAAATAGTTGGAAACCATTAATCAATGCACTAAAATATATAAAAGAAAAGAACAATCCGTTCATTGAAAATGACATAGAAGAAATTGAAGTTGAAACCTTGATAAGAAATGATCCAGTAACTTGTGTACGATACTACAAAAACATGATAAATGCTTTGCGACAAATAATTTCTCATGATTACAAGTACTATGGTGAGTTGAAAGACCATTTCTTTGTAACAGAGTTCCAAAACAGAGGAAGTCAACATGATCATGCATTGTTATGGATAAAGGATGCACCCATCTACGGAAGAAACACAAATGTTGAAATAGAAGACTTCGTAGATAGATATTTGTCGTGTGATTCAAGAATACTTGGAAATGATCTTAAAACAATTCAACATCATCATCACATAAGAACTTGTAGGAAAAATAAAAACGCTCATTGTAGGTTCAATTTCCCCATTCTTCCAATGAGAAAAACAAGAATACTTGAACCAACATAATTTCATGATGATACAACAAAGAAAAATGCAAAATTAATTTTTGACACTATAGAACATGCAAAATACAGTGAGACATACACGTTCGATAAATTCTTACAGAGCTTGAGTTTGTAAAACGAGGTTTACATCAATGCAATTAAATGTAGTTTAAATCGAACGACCATTCTACTAAAAAGAAGACCGGTAGACATATGGACTAATAATTTCTCTCGGCATATTCCAAAAATTTGGAATGCAAACAAGGATTCCCAATACGTACTTGACTCATATGCAACAACTACATATTGTAGCTCTTACATGACTAAACTTGATAAAACAATGACAATGACATTTAAGCATATAAGGGAAGAATATAAAAAAAAAATATCGATGTTGTACAAACAATAAGTAGGCTTGGAAAAACTTTGTTAAACTTGCAACAAATGTCTGCACAACAAGCTATATATATTATTTTATGTCTACCCTTGAATACGAGTTCAAGGAAATGTATATTTATTAATACCTCACCCAAAGATCAACGAGCATTTATTCTCAAAAAACCAACCAGATAATTCAGAAGACATAATATGTGCATCAATCATTGACTGTTATTTGCAACGTCCTGCAAACATTGAACATACATTCTTAGCAGAGTTTGCATCAAGCTATACAAAAAAGGGAAAGAAATGAAGACACAGTGATATGCCATATGTCATTATATATGTGAGATATAGTGAACATAAAGATGTTGAAAATTTCTATAGAGAATAGTTGATGCTATATGTTCCATATAGAGTTGATGAAAACATTTTTCAAAAGCAATATTCAATTAGACGGATGCCTATATGAGCTTAAAAGAAGCCATAAAAAAATGAACAAAATTTCACATATAAAACAACTAAAGCATGGGGTAACCTTGATGATGAATCAAGCATGCTTGAAGCTAGAGATTATCAAGTGTTCAATAGAGATGTAGTTAAATAAAACCAATCAATCTCTATTAACATAGTCTCTAATGAAAATAAGCACTATGAAGAATATGATATCGATACTGACCTCCAACACTTTGAAAACACGAAAAAGATAAAAACATCGCTTTACAGACCTTACCATGTTGTACAACAACCACATATATTAGAAAATACAACATTTTATAGCATGAGAAGACAATTGAACAAAGAACAAGCAACGATAGTGAAAGATATATTGACAAAAAAGAAAAAGTTTCTGAATGAACCAATCCATTTGTTTTTGACAGGAGGCGCAGGGACTGGGAAAACATTTCTTGGGAAGGAAATTTTCCAATCCCTTGTGCACATGTACAACAATAGATTGGAATATAACCCTCTTAAATTAAAAGGAATCATAACAACATACACATGAAAAGCAACATTTAATGCAGGAGGCATCACGTTGCACTCTGCATTTTTCATGCCCTTTAACAAATCCGGATACCTACCCCTAAACAATGAAAATTTGAATACATTAACAAAACACTATGAACAACTTTATGTTGTGCTAATTGACAAAGCATCTCTTGTTGGCTCAACATAATTGTACCAAATTGATAAACGATTGTGAGAGATAAAACATACCCCAACAAAATATTTTGGAAACGTTGACATAATATTTTGTGGGGACTTGTATCATGCACAACCTGTCAAAGATTCTTTGATATTTGAAAAGCCAATGTTGAACAAGGAGAAATTATCATACACTTTTTGGCAAGAAAAAGTAAAATGCTATGAGTTGCACATGTCGATGCGTCAAAGAGACAAAGATTTTATTACAGTTTTGAACAAAATGAGATTGAATGAACAGTCCAATGATGACATAGAATACATAAATAACCATTGTTATAGATCACCACCAATAGATCCTTTATTTCCATACTTATTTTACAAAAAAAAAAGATGTGCAAAGACATAATGAAAAAATGCTTTCGCGAGTAGATGAAGAATTGCTAATTCTTGAAGCATTTGATGAAGTTGAAAGTTGTCAAGAAAAATTCCCAACTTATGACAAACGGCTACCTTGCCATAAAAAATACCAGTAAAGAGAAATCTCCTAGTTGAGATATATGCTAGAAACTACAACATAGAAGACAGACTTGTCAATGGTGTTGATGGAGCATTCAAGGGTTATTCAAAAGGAAAAAATGAAATGGATGTCATTTGGATAGATTTTGTTGATCCAGTTGTTGGAAAATCACAAAGAGATAAGTTTCATGATTTCTATGAAAAAAATATTTCACCAAGTTGGACACCAATATTTCGAATTGAAAATCCATTTCCATGCCCTGGAGGAAAGAATCAAACTACAATACGAAAACAATTCCCAATACAACTAGCTTGCGCTAGAACAATACACAGAGCACAAAAATTGAGTATATATAAGCTTGCATTTGATCCAAGCAATATTAGAACACATGGATTAGTATACACAACATTGTCAAGAGTCAAAACCATGAATTCACTGTTTCTAATTCAAAAAATAACACAAGAAAACTTTTGTATCAACAGAAAAGTTACAACAGAAATGAAATGGTTGTTAGAAAATCAATCATGGAAATTAGACTACGTACAAAGTTTGATCACATGTTCTGATAGAATTTCAGTTGTAACTTTAAACACACATAGTCTACATGCACACCTTGATGAAATTCTACAAGATGAAGACCTTATGAGCAATATGATCATTTGTTTGCAAGAGACACGAACTAGTTGGCCACCAAACAAAAAACAATTTTCCAAATTCAATTTTAATGCAACATACTCTGTCCATGGTGCCCTTTCTTGTATAGAAAGAAACATAGACATAATTGCAACAAAAAACTTCTGCAGTAACACAGTTGAACTTGTCATGTCTGAGGTGTATGTCCAACAACATGTTTGTGTAATGAACATATATTTTGCTCCATTCACATCTGCCTCAACAATCATTGAAACAATTTCAACAGCTAAAGTAGAAATGCTTCATAATGATTGTATCTTGATAATCATCAATGTGATTTCAATATTGACATTCATGCAACTAGTTAGAGAAGCAAATAACTAGTAAACTACATGCATTCACAACATTTGCAAGAAATAACAAACAAATGTACTCCAAAAACAAAAATTCAAATTGACCACATTTGGACGAATTTGGATTCTAAGGATTGTGAAGTCAATATATTAGATGCATATTGGACTGACCATGAAGCAATATATGCTTTGTTAAGACAAAATTGAATTTCTCATCAAAGACTTGGCTTCATTTCTATTCATATTTCAAAAATGCAAAAGCAAATAATTTTTATTTTTTTTTTTAATTTTATTGGTAGGTTTCTTGGCTATTCTCGTCTATTCATTGCTTTTCCAAATTAAGAGGTTTTCTTTTATGCAACACTGGAGAAGTATCTAAAATGAATATTGACACGTATGCCTTGTTTGAAATTAGTCAATATCTACATACTATGATAGTTCAAATATTGTTGTTATTATAAACTATATTTGAAATTAGTTATATTGACATGAACCATGAATGTTGATTTGGTTTCTAAATACTAGGTGAAATTTTTTAGCTTGTACCGAAAATTATTTTGACTGTCTAGACTAATATGCTTTTTGATTTTCTAAATTTTTTATTGTTTTGATCATTGTTTCCAAATGCAGGTTTGTCTTTCTTTATTCTAGATTCTTGTTATTCTTTTCTTTGAACTTGTTTGTAATTAAATTGTAAAATCATGTCAGAATTGGGGTGTATGAGTATTAGGGGGTTTTTTGTTGTATAAACACTAAGGGATTTTTGTTGTAGCTTTATACTCCATAGTCAAATTTAGTCAAATTTTGTTGACATAAGTTTTGTTGATTTTTTTTGGGGGGGTCTAAGATTAACTAAAGTTTTCAAAAATTAAACATCTTTTTTATAACTTTCAAAATTTAAGTAAATTTTTTGTAATTGGTGGAAAATATTGCCTTGAAAGTTTTCCCTTGCTATGAAAAAAAATGTTTTATTAAAAAAAACATATTTTTTCACATTCCTTAATTAAATTAATGAATATTAATTAACATTCCTTCAAATTCAAAATGCAATAAACGTAGACAACAATGTAAATTTTTTTTTTTTTAAAGTTGTTAGCTTTTTAAATTAGTTTTATTAAATTTTAAACATAATTTACTATAGTATTTAGCTTAAAACATGTAGAGCATTTGAGCTTGATTCCTAGAAAATTTCCCTTTCCTCTCCCGAAACAAGTAAAAAAATAACATTTGGTTAGTTCATTCATTGCAACAACAAAATGACTTCCCCCAAAGCAAATAGCCAGACAATTACCAATGATGATGACCAACCAACAAAGAGGTAGAATGCTTATCCCTTTGCTATAGAAAAGGAAAAGGAAACTTGTATTACCTTTACATATTACTTCATTATAGAAAAATTGAATAATAACTTAAATTTTGAACACAAAAAAATAATCCAAAAAAATGGATTTTGTTCACAGGCAAAGCAAAGATAACCTAATACCATCTTCCATATTTGACATATGCACGGGGAAGTCAACCAATGATTTTGAAGGAGATGTTTTAGTTGTTTATGGTCCTGCTTCTGTGAGAACATCCAACTCACCTCCAAAAACCCAAGCTGTGCATGCCGATCTTGTTGACATGCATGACCAGATTACAATCACTATGAACATTGGTGACAAGCTTATATCGCAGTTCTTGCCACATTTTTCTCCTGGTAACACCATTTGAATTGTAGGATTCGATATCATAAAAAAAAGCAAATATGAAAGAGGAGATGCTAGTCGCTGCATTACATTGATTGCAACCTCTATGGTTGAAAACATACCATTAGTGTGTGCTCAACAAAGACTCACTCCAGATACTACCGTCAATGCACTTTTGGATGCAAATGATGACTACTCAGTTGGTAGTTTTGCAACAATTGTTACATGATGTCGTCAAAAAAATCGTCAGTTTGAAATGTATGTGAAAGATGGTGAAACAACTCATGACGGGGCCACAATAAGCATTTCAATCTAAACATCCATTTTATTTAAATTACTAAGTTACATGTTGCATTTTCATTTTTTTTTTTTCATATTTCATATTTGCATGTTTATTTGATCCTAAACATTTACGTTTCTTCAATGTTTACTAGGTGCACTTGAATGACCAGTACAAACAAATATACTTTGAAATCCAACAACTTATAGCGAAAGGAAAAACAACCATTCTCCTCTTCAAAAATGTGGTTAGGAGTGAGCCAAAGGGATCCCGCAATATAAGAACAGGTCTATCTAGTTTCCTTGAACCACTCAATGACGATTCTACAAAGTCTTATTTACAAACTCTTGCAAAAACAACTCTTCAGGAAAGTTTTGTTGAAACAAACTTACTTTTACAACTAACTTCTCTTGTTTCTTTACATTTGTGTAGTATACTAACAAAAATTCTATGAGCAAAAAAAATTGCAGGTGAGTGGAGTACTCAAGCCAAGTGATGTCTTCTTGCCTCCATTCAAACCATTTTGCAATGAATGTAACCAAATTGTTATAACAATGGATTTTCCAATAGATGACATGTTGTATTGCACAAAATGTGCTCGTAAACCATTATATTCATATGAGGACAATCTACAATGTACAGTGTACACAACGGATGACAAGATCAACTGCACTCTGCCAAGGGAACTCCTCAAAATGTCATTTCCTAAACTCATTCAAATATCATTTGCACAATATAAACAAAGCATTTCAAAAATTGTTTTCTTGCTACGGGGATTTTCCATCAATGGAAATTTTAAATTACAATGGATAACACTATTGTTGATGTCAAACAAATATGACATGCTTGCATATCTACATGTAAGTTCATTTACATCATATAATTATCAAAATATAAAAAATATTTTGTAATTTATTTTAGTTTTCTCCTTGCAAAAGTTATTTCTAATTCTTTTTACTTTTGACTTTTGCAGATATCACTTCACACTCTACACTCTGCAAGAAACTACATCTATGGAGGAAAACAAGTTTTTGGAAAAAAAATAACAAACATCATATAGCTTGTTTTTTGTGATCCATTGCAATAGTTAAATTTACATAATTGGTGGAAAATTATATATTGTCATCTTTTTAAATCATGTTGTTTTTTAAATCAGAATTACATGTGTTTAAAGAAATTCTTACATATAAGATCGTTATATATATGGAATTTATGTTATGTACTTTAGTTTTGTGGCTACTATTTCATGAAATTTTATATTTCTCATGTAGGAAATTAAATAACTATTATCATCCAAACAAAGATATTATTGAAAGTATTTATTATTTTTCTTATCAATTTTGGGTAGAAAATTAAATAATGCACTTTAAATCAGAATGAGGAAACCTATTGTTTTCAAAGTTTTAATTTAATTAAATATTTGTTGACTATATGTTGAGGCAATAAGATATTAGGGTATTAGGGTACGTTGTGTCACGGAGTAAACCATTATAACACTGAATTTCACAATACCAAACAAATACCTTAAATATGGTTTTGTGCCTTGTAAATATGGTTTTTTTGCCTTAAACATAGATAATAACATTTTAAAGAATAAAAAAATATGATTTCTATCCAAAAACTTATGTCCTAATTTTACTCAAAAATATCATACATAAAATAGTATACTTAAAAAAAACTTGATTATATTCAAGAATGCATCAATTATACCAATTCAAGTTTGATTATATTGAGGAATATGTCAAATTTCTGTATTTACAATCTAATTACATCCTTAAATTTCTACCTAATTTTACTCAAAAACATCATACATAAAATAGTATTCTTTAAAAAAACTTGATTATATTCAAGAATGCATCAATTATACCAATTCAAATTTGATTATATTGAGGAATATGTCAAATTTCTGTATTTACAATCTAATTACATCCCTAAATTTCTACTACATATGTTATCTTGTATACACTTTTTTGATCCATTACCATTCTATGTGTATCATATATTGATCAAATATCTCTTTAAATGAGTAAACATTATATAGTGTACAATTTTATGTGTTCTTCTTCCATGAACATGCATATAGCTTTTTTTTTTTTTATTGTAATGGGAAAACCTAACTTCCACTCTTCCCATTTACCTTCATCCCATTTGCCTTCCAGGAAAACAAGCTCTTAGTCAAGCTTGTCTTCCATATACCATTCTATGTGTATCATACACTGATCCAATAATGGATAAAAATAAAAATATATATTATTTAATATAAATAAATTATGTTTTACTTACAAATATACATATTTTAAAATAGAAACAAGATTTGATTTTCTTACACATGCAAATATTATTACACACAAATAAATTTTAATTTCCTTTCAAAACTTTATGACATAAAAATACTTAAGTTTATTATATTAAAATGTTAAGGCAGGGACTAGCTACTTTGCAGCTATTTCCCTTGTTTATTATGGAAACTATCACTTTGAGAGTTTGACTCAAGATTTAAGGCACAAGGTGGAATCCTTAATGGACTAAACTCTTATTTTATTGTCTAGGGATGGTAAATGTTGTTGCAATTACCTTATCAATAACAACATTATATTTTCATTGAGACACTTTCAAAAGTATTGATGGTCTTGAGATTGGAGGAAATTTAGGGAGATAGGCCCTATCAATTATAAAACATGCTTCTTCTTACAAAGATCTAGATAAAGTTTATAGTTAGAATTAAAGTCAAACAAAGTGTCTTTATCTAAGACATGCATCCTAATCTTCTTTTCCTTTGAATCTATCATGGAACCATATGAGGAAAATTGTATCTTAAAAAAAATCTAACAATTTTATGAGATTCACAAGAATCATGAAGAATTGATAGAAATATATCATCGTTAAACTCACTAACATCCCCCTTATAAGTATTTCTTAAAAATTGTGGATAGCAAGAAAAAGACCCAACCATTTTTATTCTCGACATTGAGATAACTATCATATCCCAAATTTCCGAAAATGACAAGGCTTATGTTAGTGTTTGAAGGATTTTTAAGAGGTTTGTCAAGCTAAGGATGGGTAGAGGGAATAAGTAACTCCATGAATGATTTTCATTAACTCATAGGATGCACATATACAAGAGGAAGTGACCTTTGGTTTCATCTTCCAAGAGGTTCGAATGAATCTTCTTATTCACCTATGACTCTTCGTCTTTCTTAATATTTACAAAGATATGTGTACCTCAATCATGGAGGATTAGGTATGTAACATCCCCCCCCCAAATTAGAAGGGGTGTTTGTGAGTCCGAACATCATTATGAACTTTTCAAACTTTTCTCTTCCAAGTGCTTTAGTGAAGATGTCCACAATTTTCTCATTTGAGGAACAATGTCTCAAATTAATAGTCTTGGCCTCTACATGATATCAAATCATATGGTACTTTGTGTTGATGTGTTTGGTTACAACATGAAATATAGGATTCTTAGCCAACTTGATTGCATAAGTATTGTCAATCAAAAGAGGAGTAGAATTCACATCTTTCTCTTGCAAATCTTCAAGTATTTTCCTAAGCCACACAATCTCCTTTGTTGCTTCTACAACTTCCACATATTTTGCCTCTATTGTGGAATCTGTTGGAACTAGCTATTTGCATGATCTCCATGAGACAATTGTCGATCCAATACTCACGAGATACCCTAAAATTGACACTCCATTTTATTTATCCCCATCAAAGACGGAATTAGAATATCCAATTAGGTTGAATTCATTCACCTTAGAATACTTGAGTTCCCTTTAAGTATTTTATAACGTTTTTTGCAGTAAACCAATGTACTTCACGAGGTTTTTGCATGAACCTGGAAAGAATCCCAACAACAAATGAAATGTCTAGTCTAGTGGTGGTAAGGTAGATAAGATTTCCCACAAGTTGTCTATAGTTGATTGCATCCTCAAATTCATTCCCTTCTTTTGATGTGAGCTTCAAATTATATTCCATTGGAGTAGAGAGAGGGTTACACTCAACCATACCAAACTTGTTCAACAATTCTCCAATGTACTTCTTTTGGGAGATGAATATGTACTTTGGATTTTGAGTCACTCTAATGCCTAAGTAGTAGTGAAGATGTCCCAAATCTGTCATCTCAAAACCTTTCTTCAATTCTTTCTTTATGGATGAAATATAGCTTTCATCGTTCCCTGTTATCAACAGATCATCTACATATATTAAAAGATATACAATAGTTTTTCCAACTTTATTGACAAACAAAGTTACATCATCCAAATGAAAGTGCTTGAAATTCAATTTCAGAAGATGCTCAATTAGCTTTTCATACTAGTCTCACAATGCTTGTTTCGGGCCATATAAGGATTTGATGAGTTTACATACTTTATGTTTTTGTGCCTTCACAAAAATGTAACATCCCGCTCTGGCGCACTTACCAAACTTATTCTTTGAGGACACTTGCTCGCAAGTGATCTGGATTTTTTATGATGATAAAACTTTTTCCTTCATTATGATGCGTTAAGTTATATGACAAAATGTTTTTACTACGTTGATGTAGACA
>ML787319.1:197577-218530 GCA_009831015.1 Picea engelmannii
TCCACAGGCCCGTTGGCCTCCTCCCGACCCGATCCAGGCATCAAGCTCGCTCCAGGCAGTCCCCAATGGCGGCTGTGAAGTTCCTCGTGGCTGCACCTGCGGCTGGTGCGCCCCCTCTCATGGCTACGTCCTCCATGGCGGCCCGCGCCTCCACTGCTCCTGCACGCGCCTCTTCAGACGCTGGTGCCAAGCCCGATGGGGGTTGCCAGCCCTCAGTTCAGGGTCCCTCTTTGGGCCGAGCGGGACGAGCTACTTTCAAAGATATTGCTTCCCTTTGTGGGGGTTCTTCGGCTCCAAATACTTCGATTGTTGAAGCCCCGACAGTTTCTATCCAGTTGTCGAAGGAAGTATTGGAGTATTCCTCTCAGCTCAGCAAGTTCACCATGGTTTGCAGGTTTAACGGCTTTTGGCCGAATCTGGTTGCTCTTCGTTCCTGGATCGACTCCGAATGGTCCCCGCTTCTTGAGGGTGAGATTACAGTCTGCCCCCTTGCGAAAGGTTTTTTCACAGCTATCTTTGATTCTTCTGATGAAAGAGACTTGGTTTCCAGCTCCGGGCCGTGGTTCTGGGGCAGAGCAGGGCTATCCGTGCAGCCGTGGACCCCGGACTTCGATCCAGCCACGACCTCTATTTCTACTGCTCCGGTCTGGGTGCGTCTCCCGTCACTCCCCCTGCACTTCCGGGGGGCCAAAACTCTTGAAGCTATCGGAAATGGCATAGGGAAATATCTCTACAACTGCCCTGAAGCTGCCCCAGTCTACTCCACCTTTGCCCGTATCTATGTAGAGATGGACTTCAACAAGGGTTTCCCAGCAGAAATCATCCTCCTAGGAGAAAACGTCTCTTGGAC
Organism: Picea engelmannii; assembly: GCA_009831015.1. Classification (NCBI taxonomy): domain Eukaryota; kingdom Viridiplantae; phylum Streptophyta; class Pinopsida; order Pinales; family Pinaceae; genus Picea; species Picea engelmannii. Next base: position 198,428 of record ML787319.1, read on the forward strand.
CCAGAAGATCGATTTCGAGAACCTCTGTTTCAGATGCAGGGTTTGTTTTGAAACATGGCACATAGCCCGGAATTATGAGAAGTCATCCGGGAAAAGAAGACCATCCCGACGCCAAAGGCCCACTTGGTGGACAGGAGCGCAACCGGAGAAGCAAGCTGAAGCAAAGATCCCATCGTCAGAAGCTGAAGGGGAATCCATCTCCGTCCTCAAAGAACCTGTTAAGGGGGAAGACCCAGCGGAAGCAGCTCTGCCCAAGGTTTCAAGCCCAACAAAGAAAGTCTCAAGCTGGGCCGATATTGTTGAGGCAGAATAAGTGCAAGCTCAGCCGAAAATTCATAACCAGGGTCAAAGCAATGAATGGCAGGTTGTCACCAAAAGGAAAAAAAACGTCTATCAACGGGAAGATGTAATGACACGAAGCCACTCTGGCTCGCTGAAATAGCTATCAACAAGATGTATTCTGAGTAATGTTTCTAGGATTCTAGCAATTTTAGCATTCTCTCTCAGCTTATGTAGGCAGCATTTCTGTGTAGCCCTGCCATTTGTAACCGATCTGTGGCTTTGCCACCATTAATATAATTCCTCTAATCGTTATCGTCAAAAAAAAAAATGCACAATAATTATCTCAACATTTAACATAAATAAACACATCAAATAAGAAGGGTGATCTTAGTAAGTATGCAACCTAGGTCTCCTGACAGAACTGGAAGGGGATAACTCCTCCTCCCCACCTGAAGTCTTACCTCCTGAACTGGAATCCATTGAGCGTTGCTCATCCTTTGTAGCCTCCTACTTCTCATCCTTTGCCATTGCTAGGGCTCTTGAGATTTCCTAGATGCCAAGTTCTCCTTGAACTTAACATATATGCTCACAACTGTCTTACATTGCGTTAATATGAAGATTGTATAAGCCTTTGAGGTCTTACTGTACCCCACAAATATGCCCTTTTGTCCTGAAGGCTCCAAATTCTTCCTCGTCTTCACATGAACATGGATTTATATTGGACAACCAAATATCCTCAAGTTTCATATCTCTAGCTTCACTCATGAGAATTCCTCCGCTGGAGTCTTGTCCCCCAATATCATGTGACAACTCCTATTCTTCATATATACTATTGTGTTACATGCCTATGCCCAAAGAAACATAAGCAAATCCTGGTCATGTATCATATCCATGGCAGAACCAATGATGGACTGGCTCTTTCTCTCCGCAACCCCATTCTGTTGAGGGTTGTGTAAGACTATCAACTCCCTATTGATCCCTTCCTCCTTGCAGAAATCATCGATGTCATTGGAGGTGTACTCTCCCCCATTATCCAACCTCAAGACCTTGATCCTCCTCCCTATTTGATTTTCCACCCGAGCCTTAAAATACTGGAACTAACTAAATACCTCATCTTGGTCTTCATAAAGAAGATCTAGGTTTTCCTAGAAAAGTCATCAATGAATGTCACATAGTATGATGCTCCCTACACATATGCTACTAACATCAGTCCACTAACATCTGAATGTATAAGATCCAAGATCCACTTGGACCTATTCTCACTACTAGGAAAAGCATCATTTGCATTCTTTCCAAGTGCACACCCTTTGCACACGTCCTACTACTCAACACTAAAATCTGGTAGAGTAATGACAATCCCACTCAAAATCAATAACACCTTGTAGTGTGGGTGTCCCAAACTTCTTTTCCATAGCTCACATAGGTTTTCATTGTCATGTACCAAGGCATGAACATGCTTTCCCATCAACCTATATAAATTACCCTTTCCAACCCTAATGACCACTATTGTGTTAGAGATAGCTCTTTCTAGACATATGAGTAGTTTCCCTTTATGGAATATAATTGTAAAACCCTTGTCCTCCATAATTGACACCGAGAGAAATTTTTTCCTAAGTCCTGGTACATCAAATGAACCACCTGACTCAAGTCAGAACAAAATAGTTCCCTCACCCTTCATTACATACTTGGCATCATCACCAGGCTCCACATGGATCCCTGAGTCCTTCTTTGTTAGATTTTTAAATAGTTCTCATGCTTCTGCTATATGATGAGATGCACCACTTTCCAAAGTACCACCCACTCCTTGTGACTGTGTTGGTATAAAGGAAAGAAACTAGTGAGAAATCCCTCTTGAACTTCACAAAAAACACTTCCAACTGAGTTTCTATAGATGTTGCTACCAATTGCGATTTTCCTCTTCCCTTCTTGTTCTTTGGACACTGAGATGCATAATGACCATTCTCGTGGCATGCAAAACACTTGATTTTACTCAAGTCCTTCTTCTTCCCTGACTGTGAAGTACCTCCATCATTGTTACCCTTCTTGCTAGGAACCTTCCCTTTTCCCTTCCTTGTCTTACCAACAAAGGCCAGGTTCTCATCACTACCTCCTTACTTGTTGACTTTAGACTACTCTCGAGTCTCTTCTTGGATACAATTGTTCCACAACCTTTACCAATTTGGAAGATTTTCCCGAGTACAGACTCCCTGGACAAATGGTTCCCAAAACTTTGGGAAACCATTCAGTGCCACATTTAAAAGTTCTATGTCTTCAAATTTCTCCCTAATAGTTGCAAGCAAGTCACGTACCTGGGTGATCCTCATGAAGTAGTTGGTAATATTGTCAAATCTAGACATCTGCATTGATCTAAGTTTATTTCTTAAGATCATCTTCCTATTCAAGTTATTGCTCTAGAGTAAGCTTACCAGGGCATCAAACATTTCCTTGGTCTTCTTCTTCTTAGATAAGTGAGGAATCAAATGATCCGTTACTGCATCCAAGATTACCCGTTGGGATTTAATCTCCTTCTTCTAGTGAGTTGTCGATGCTTGTAGATCTATCGGTGGAGGAACTACTTGGTCAACAATATCTCAAAGATCATATTTCTTCAAAAGCAAAGTATCTCTTGCTTTCCAAGATAGGAATTTGGATGCTCCATCCAATATGTCTTCAACTCTCTTACTTGTTGTTTCCATCCCTTAGATCTGATAATCTATCATGGAATTAACCTGCTGTTGAAACTGCCCATGTACAAAGTTGTACATGCCTTTCTTCATTGTAACCCATGTATGTACGTGCTTTCCTGCCCTGTATCCCATGTACACATGCACCCTGACTGCCATGATACATGTGTACAACTCCATACAACTACAAAAACAAGTTTTATGTTGTATCGTTGTTTCCTTGAAATTCGTCCTTCAATTTTTGACTGTTGGTTTATAAATCTGCAGAGATCTCCTTGTAGATTTGACAGATCTGCTACAAATTGTTGTGGATCTAAAATTTGGCTCCCTCTGAGAGTGAGAGCTCTAATACCATGTTATTTTTCTAATCCCGACACCTAGGTATATTGTTTATTAGTGATTTCCTTGCTACAAATCATATTAGTAGCTCACAAAACAAAATACACTTGTTGGTACAATTAACCAAAATAAATAGCAGAAGCAAAGAAACCAATTTCAAACACACACAATATTTTTCCCTTCAAATTAACTTATCATTAGAATAATATCAAAGCTTACAAGGGCTCCCTTACAGGGAAAATGGCCCACAAATAAATATATAAAACTATAGACAACATCTGCAAACCCTAGCAACTCCTCCTGGGTTGTACGATCCCATATAATCACTTTCTCATACTTGTATGTGCCTTCTTGCACTGTACCCCACGTATGTATGCACTTTCCTGCATTGTATCCCACGTACACATGCATCTTGATTGACCTGTACAGTGCATACAACTCTGTACTTGTTGCTTTGGCTCTGATCTATCATATCTTCTTGTGTCTGCCCCTATTCTCTCTTCTCCCTGACCTGTACCAATCTATAAATGAAAGTCATTTTCCACCTATCTGAGATCTCCTTGAGCAAAATTCCTTTGCTCTCTCTCTATAATGAAAAATTGTCTCCTCCTTTACCCTATTCTTGCTTTTATAATATTGAGTTATGACCTAATCCTAATCTTCAAAGTGATTGACGACTAAGATTAAATCTCACCTCACTTGATATCAATGGGTAAGATTTAATTCACTAATGCTAATAACTTTAACCTTTCCTTAAATAAAACTCAACTAATTAATAAAATCACTTTAGTTTAATAATTTCTTTAATTAAAGTAAATTACCAAGGTAGAAGGATTTGGATCACTTTCACACGTCTAGACACTTAGACCTGTGTAGAAGTACCTCTCCGATGCTACAAACGTCAACAAAGGATCCATTTCTATTTTTATGAATTTAACCAAAGTAAACTTAAATAAAGCTCCAACAAATTGATATATCCAAAAAAACACAATATGTGATAGAGAACACCAACTTTCAATAAAAATCCCACATATAATTTGAAATCCAAAGCCATACCTCAAATAGCTCATATGATCAGATATCAGTTATGCGATCCCCTCCTCATCAATCAAACCAACAACCTTTGTCTTGCCAACGCCAAACAAGTTCGACAATGCTTTCAACTGTTGCTTCACAACATGTGCATCCTTGCTCAAAGCTAAACCACTGAATATATGAGAAAACCCAAGCGCTTACCGATTTATGACTTATTAAATACATATTAATTAAAGATCCATTTGCTCGCAGGAACAACTCTTAGTGGTTTATTTTGGCTCATTTTTACAAGTCTACGTTGGAAATGTCTACAACCCTTTCATATCTCAATATCCAACCATTTATGGTCGCACTGACTGGCAACACTAGCAACAACAACTCTTAGTGATTTATTTTGGCTCGTTTTTACAAGTCTGCATTGGAAATGTCCATAGCCCTTTCATATCTTAATATCCAATCATTTATGGTTGCACTAGCTGGCAGCGAAACTTCCAAAAACATTGGTGTCGTCCCCTTTCATATTTCAATATCCAATGATTTATGGTATCACACTTTATAATGCGATGTATTCATATCTATACAAACTCACAATATGAAATTTAATGGCCATTAAAACTTGTGTAATCGAGAGTCAAGACCATAATGCTTATAATTGATGTGTTGTTTATAGTGTTTTGACATTAAATGTCGACTTTGGCATTAGGTACATGAAGAGATCATATTTTATTTGGCATATCAACATTGTCATAAATCTGAATTATTTATTCCAATATCTAAAACAGTTTTAATTCCATTCAACGTATAGTTAATTCTCACCTACAATAATATATCTGTCTAAAACACATTTACTTCAATCTACCATTAATATATGCAAATCTACCATTAACATTTTTTTCGTTTAGAAAAAAAAAAAATTTAATTTTATTAATTATTTTTTAGAAAAAAAAAATTAATTTTATTAATTATTTTTTTATAATAGTCACCCAAACTAAGAAGACACATACCATCTTTAGAGACCTACATAGAATCGCGAGGACAAGTACTAGTTGGAACGCCGCTAATGTCCCATGCGAAGTCTCGACCTTTAATTATTGGGCGTTTAAAATTGTTGGAAGGCTCGAAGTGCCAAGGTATTTTGAAAAGTTTAAAGAAGTACAAAGTATTTTGAAAAGTGGAAAGGACTACATCCAAAGTTGTAAAGGTTTTTTATTTATTTAGAAGTGTCAGAGGACCATTGATAAGCATGCCTAATTAAAGGTCAAAGTAATAATTAACAAAAATGTTTCTCGAAGGTTGATTTAATAATGGTTAAAATTAACTAAAGACCAGTTAATAAGGATTGATTGAAGGTATAATTTTTTTATTTTGTATTTAAATGTGAAGAGATAAGTAAAGGAGTAGTTTTATTTTATCCATAACCACATTGAAGAGGTGCATTTTTTTACTTCCTATACCCATTCATTTAATATTAAAGGTGTAATAATTATTAAACGAGAAATAAACGTGTTAGATAGGAAAAAAACACACTGCTTATTTAAAAAATCATAATATGGAGTTGTTTATATATATCATAAAATTTTAAAAGAAGAGTGTAATAAAAAAATTGTAATTAAAAAACAAAAAATTATAGTTAGAGAGTCTAGATTTGAAGAAGAAATTTTACAAGAGCGTATTAAATGAAGAGATTTCTTGCATAAAATATCACATCATAGTAAAAAACTACTTGTACAAATCAATAAGTTAAAGAATAGAAAGCAATGTAATAATAAATTAGGTCTAGAGAGGAGAGAAGTAGTTATAAGGATTGGGATTTGGTCGAATTGGGCAATAATGTTGTAATGTTGGGAAATAATGTTGTAATGGCATGTTTTGAGGAGCTTTTCCATTCGATGGGAACTGATGATTTGAGGGGAGCTTGTTGTGATGCCTTGGAACTTATACTATTGGTTGTCCTGTTGAAACTCCATGGTCAATTCCTTAAAATCCATGAGGATGGGATCGAGAGTACGTAACCATTATGCACCTAACATAATGTCACAACCACCCATGTCGATAGCGAACATATGAGATTTAAGGTTGAACTGGCCAATTTGGAGACGCACATTTTCACACCACCCCCCACATTTCATGGAACCTCCATTGGCAATCATGATTTGAAAATTGTTGATTGCATGGATATAACAATGGGTTTCTTGAGCAATGTGTCGATGAATGAAATTATGAATGCTACCACTGTCAATTAGGATGATGACCTTCCTGTTTTTAATGTATCCAATTAGCTTGAGGGTTTGGGGAGAAGAGAATCTAGTGAGTGCATTCAAGGAAATGATCGGTTCAACTTCTGGTGGATCAGATGGCGAAGTGATAGGAGTTGGCTCAGGTAGCTTGGCTGCATGAGAATCCTCGATCTCGTCTTATGCAACATCCTCAGAGATGGCCATGAACAACTTTTGTTCCTTACACTTGTGCTCCATAAAATATTTTTCATCACAATTATAGCAAAGAACTTTGAGTTGGCATTCAACCATTTTTGCCCGGGTTGATTTTTTGATCTTGAGAGGGGTGGGATGAGGGGTAGAAGTGGAACAACAAGGGTGCGAAGGGAAAGAAGGTTTGTGGTGTTGGGAAAAAACAACATGTTGGGCTTCCTTGGCACGTTGAGTAGCTTCCAACCAAGTTTGGGGGCGAGTCATGAGGACTTGGGCTCAGATGTCATCCTTGAGGCCACTGATAAAGCATTCTTGAAAAAAAGTATCAGACTCTGCCCTCTGTTCTGAAAGAAAATTGCTCAAATGCAACTATAAACTCTTCCATTGTACCTGATTATTTTAATTTGGTCAGACGAACCAGGGAGTGTGTATCAATTTTAAAGAGGTCATAAAGTTCAGCCACAAACTGATTCCAAACCACATATCCTTGGCATGATTTGTGATGCCATTGCCACCATTGCCAACGTTCAGGGTCCAAATAGAGGACATCGTAATGAAGTTTGGCCAAGTCATCACTGATGCCATGCAAGGAGAAGTAGTGTTACATTTGAGTGACCCAACCAATGGGATCCAAGCCATCAAATTTGTTCACCTCCACTCGTGGAAGACACAAATCATGATGAAAAGGGTTGGACTAAAACTGTTGGGAATTGGAGGAAGCAGTACCTTCGAGGTTAGAAGGTTGATAAGATGAGGAATGGATTCCGGAAATGGGCAGTTTTTCCAGGACCTTTGATCCAGGTGGATAACAATGGCCACCCACCTTTTCCAACTCGCTCAAAACATTTTTCTGTCAATTTTGACAATTTACTATTTTTAGCAGTTTTAACTTTCGGGGCCATTTTGAGGGCCTAAATGAAGGTTTTTCGAGATAGAGCTTCTCAATAATAGTTGAAGGCATGATTGAGCCCCCAAAATTAATCTCCTTGACGATACCTTTCCAATGGGCTATCGTGCGCCTAAAACGAAGATCGTATGCAAAAGTTACGACCTCGAGAAGTTGATGTATTGACTTACCCAAACAGAGCCCACATGAATTTTGGCACTTCATCTCCTAGGGTTAGGTTTTTGGATGTCTAGGGTTTTTGACATTCTTGTTTATTGTAAAAATCCCTTTAGAGCCTCATTGTAATCATCTTCTTGCGAATGCGATTAGCCGTCACATCTCTTCTCAGAGATAAGTTGCCACCATTCTAGCGAGTCTTTCACTCTGTATTTTTATAGTCTCTGTACATTTCTTTTATTAATAGAAATTGTGCATTACCGTATCTTTGTGTTTATGGTTGCATCTCTGATACATTTCTGTTATATTATTGAATATCTGCAATATCTCTATGCATTTCTTTATTATATCTCCGCTCTCATTTTGTGCCGAAAATAATCTGGATCAGTGGTATCAGAGCAGGCTGCTCTTGATCGTTTTCTCAGTACATGTCCCTGACGAGGTCTGAGTATAGCAAGTTGGGTCTCGATCTTGTCTCTCTTTAATACAGTTTCTCTCACACGCCCAAGAAACCCTCCATGGTGGAAGAAAAGAAAAACGACGGAGCAGACGATTCTATCAATCTATTGCTTGAGCAAGCTCTCACACGATAGAGGGATGAGATGATGGAGAATTTTTCCCACATCCTTCAACGCCCGTCGATAGCAACATGTGCATCTACATCAAACAACCGCTTTGGAAGCACCTCTCCTTTCAAGGTACAGGTTAATTTTGACATTCCCGTATTTGAAGTTCAGATAGATGCGGATGCCCTAGACAAATGGTTAAATCTGCTTGAAGGTTATTTCTCTGTTCACGATTTTTCCGAGAGAGAAAAGATCACCTTCGTGCTCCTTAAGGCTCTCCCCCATGTCAAACATTGGTGGGAAACTTACTGGGATCAAAGTTCCATAGAGGAGTCTAGAATATATGGGGTCGAGCCCACTTGGGATTTTTTTTGTGGATGCGGTAAAGGAACAATATTACCCCGTTGGAAACTATGAGGACCAGTACATGAGATGGACCACACTTCGGCAAGAGAGGGGCCAAGAAGTGCCGAAGTTCACCAATACCTTCCATACCTTGCGCACCAAGCTGGGTATCAAAAACTCTGAGTGACATTTGGTTTTGAAATACCGTGGGGCTCTACACAGATACATCCAAACTGAAATGAATTTTCTAAATGTCTCATCACTCAGTGTTAGGTATCGATATGATGTTAAAATCGAGTAGAAATTTAGGCACCAAAAAAAATGGGAGTTTGGATCTGAAAATCCGCAAGAACCAAAGTATGAGAAAAACGTCCCTAACAAACATTTTCCAGAAAACCAGTCTAAGCCACATGAAAAGAAGGGTCACGGGAAGACGAAGAAGGACACCAAAAATTGGTGCAATTTCCACAAAATACCCTGGCACAACACCGATGAATGTCGCTCAAAACAGTCATTGGTGGTCGAGATCAAAGACAAGGAGTTGAACCTTGATTCATAATCTGATTTTGAAAATATTGGTAAAAGACAAATCATCGATGCTGACCCCACTGCTATTGTCGTGACCGCAACTATTCAACTAGAAGAACCAACAGATCTTGAAGAGGAGGAGCACATTTGTCATTCACAGATGTGGGTGAAAGGGACCCCGCTACATTTTATTGTTTATAGTGGAATCCAGAAGAATCTCATTTTAGTAGAGGTCATCAAACAATTGGGTTTGTTGACAACACCACACCCACAACCATACAACATCGGGTGGCTTCGCCAAGGACGAGATCTCTGTGTTAGACACTAGTGTCGATTGTCATACAACATCCATCCCTTCAAGGATGAGGTATTATGTGATGTTTCCCCACTGGATTTATATGATTTTCTCTTGGGCCATCCATATATGTGGAAACGCCATGATGTTTATGAGTCTCAACCCCACAGTGTCATTGTTTCTCTGGGGGGTCATCTCTATAGAATATCAGAGGTAGTTCTGACTGTTGTTCCACCTAAACATTTCCACAAGGTAGTATCTCATACTGCAAAATTTAGCTTCTTCACAATCTGTTCAAAAGGTGAACAGAAGGACATTGCAACCACTACAACCTCGCCTCAAGCACCTTCTATCTAACATAAGCAGGTCGACAAGGTTGCAACAAAGCGCAAAGATTCCTTCTGCACACATTCCTCTCATGTAGCTCCACTTGTTGAACAGACTCAACCCCTCCAACAACAGGGTCATGATAGCTTCCCATAAACTGAGCAGCGCGACGTTTCCAACAAGGCAAGCATCTCGCCAAGATTCAGATTCAACAAACAATTCCCTCTCTCCCCCGGGAACTCAACGCAATGGATACCATTACTTCCTAAGGAGGGAGGATTAATCTAGGTGGATATTGGTGGCCACCCTCCTTTTCCAACTCGCTCAAAACAATTTTCTGGCAATTTTGGCAATTTACTATTTTTAGCAGTTTTAACTTCCGGGGCCAGTTTGAGGGCCTAAATGAAGATTTTTCGAGATCAAGCTTCTCAATGATAGTCAAAGAAATGATTGATCCCCCAAAATTAATCTCCTTGACGATACCTTTCCAACGGGCTATCGTGCGCCTAAAACGAAGATGGTATGCAAAAGTTACGACCCCAGGAAGTTGATGTACCGACTTACCTAAACGGGGCCCACATGACTTTTGGCACTTCATCTCCTAGGGTTAGGTTTTTGGATGTCTAGGGTTTTTGACATTCCTATTTATTGTAAAAAGGCCTTTAGAGCCTCATTGTAATAATCTTCTGGCGAATGCGAGTAGCCATCACATCTCTTCTCAAAGATAAGCTGCCACCATTCTAGTGAGTCTTTCACTCTGTATTTTTACAGTCTCTGTACATTTCTTTCATTAATAGAAATCATGTATTACTGTATCTATGTGTTTATGGTTGCATCTATGATACATTTATGTTATAATATTGGATATCTGCAATATCTCTGTGCATTTATTTATTATATCTCCGCTCTCATTTTGTGCCGAAAATAATCCGGATCAATCCGCTCTTCTTTCTAATCTTGCTTGTCTTTTATATTCTCCCATGGAAATTTTCATGTCTTTGCTTCATGTGACCCACTCTTTCCACAATGAACACAATGAAAATTAGATCTTTCACCATGATTGTGCCTACCCTCCTGCCTCTAGAATTATTTCTTCCACATCCTCTTCTACCACATCCACATTGTTCACTAAAGGAATTGTGTCCAAATCTCGTGCCGATAAATGGAGGAGTATATGTGGCATAACCAATTACATGTGTCGAAGGTGTACCAACCGTTGGTGTCAAAAAGGTGCCAAACACATTTCCACTGCTTTAATATCTTTGCAGATTCACTACTGTAGGATGATGATGATTGAAGCTTGACAAGCCCTCAAGAGTTGTTTCAGAGAAGAAGGCCATCAAAATATGCAACAACTATTGTCTATTGAAAAGGAAATGGAATCGACCATAATGTATTCAAACATCTTGCTCAGACTTCGAGCATATAATATCGGTAATGACTTCCCACTCATACTTCAGGCATATAATATTGGTAATGACTTCCACTCAGAATTCAAGCATATAATATCAATAATGTTTGGAGAGGCTAAAGAGATTACCCTAGCAAGTAACAATGATAACATTTATTTCTTTCAAATTCCCGATTCCATTGATCATGGCCACTAAATGAAAAAATTGAAGAAGAATTTGTTGGAAAATAATCATAACACTTCAAGTTCTATGAGGTTGACTCTGGTATGACAAGAAATGCAAGAGTATTCTTGATTGGAAGAGTTCGAAAGACATGAACATAACTAGAGTCAACTTATATGGAGGAGCATTGTAATGCACCTAGCCTCAAGATGGGTCATGCCACTACTAAAATGACCAAATAAAAGTTTTTGATACCAATTTTAGATAAGGAAATAACACATAGCATGACATTCCAGCTCATGCAATTGTCCATGCTAATTTAAAATGTAAATGCAATTACTTTAAATGTACACAACAACAACTAAGGACATAACAAAATTCAACCACATAAATAAAAATTCGAATGCATCATTCTACTCATAGTAAACAACAATAACCAGAATAACTTAGAGTAAAATGCACAATAATTATCTCAACATTTAACATAAATAAACACATCAAATAAGAACAATTATTTTAGTAAGTATGCAACCCAAGTCTCCTGACGGAATCGGAAGGGGATAACTCCTCCTCCCCATTTGAAATATTACTTCTTGAACTGGAAGCCATTGATCGATGCTCATCCTTTGGAGCCTCCTACTCCTCATCCTCTGCCACTGCTAGTGACTCTTGAGATTTCCTAGATGCTAAGTTCTCCTCGAACTTATCATCTCCTCTCACAACTATCTTCCATTGCGTTGGTATGAAGATCATGTAATCCTTTGAGGTCTCATTGTACCACACAAATATGGCCTTTTGTATTGAAGGCTCCAACTTCATCCTCTTCTTCATAGGCACATGGATTTATACTGGACAACCAAATATCCTCAAGTTTCATATCTCTAGTTGCACTCTTGAGAATGCCTCCTTTGGAGTCTTGTCCCCCAATATCCCATGACAACTCATGTTCTTCATATATACTATTGTGTTACATGCCTATGCCCAAAGAAACTTAAGCAAATCCTGGTCATGTATCATATCCATGGCAAAACCAATGATGGACTGACTCTTTCTCTCTGCAACCCCATTCTATTGAGGGTTGTATAAGAATGTCAACTCCCTATTGATCCCTTCCTCCTTGCAGAAATCATCAAAGTCATTGGAGGTGTACTCTCCCCCATTATCCAACCTCAATACCTTGATCCTCCTCCCTATTTAATTTTCCATCCGATCCTTAAACTCTTGGAACTAACTGAAAACCTCATCCTTGGTCTTCATAAAGAACATCCAGCTTTTCCTGGAAAAGTCATCAATGAACGTTACATAGTATGACGCTCCCTACACTTATGCTACTAACATTAGTACACTCACATCTGAATGTATAAGATCCAAGATCCACTTGGACCTATTCTCACTACCTAGAAAAACAACCTTTGCATTCTTTCCAAGTGCACACCCTCTACATACGTCCTACTGCTCAACACTAAAATCTGGTAGAGTAGTGGCAATCTCCCTCAAAATAGACAACACCTTGTAGTGTAGGTGTCCCAACCTCCTATGCAATAGCTCACATAGGTTGTCATTGTCATGTACCAAGGCCTGAACATGCTTTCCCATCAACCTATATAAATTATCCTTTCCAACCCCAATGATCACTATTGTGTCAGCGCTAGCTCTTTCTACACATATGAGTACTTTCCCTCTCTGGAATATAATTGCAAAACCCATGTCCTCCATAATTGACACCGAGAGAAGTTTTGTCCTAATTCCTAGTACATCAAATGAACCACCTGACTCAATTCAGAACAAAATAGTTCCCTCACCCTTCACTGCATACTTGGCATCATCACCAAGCTCCACATGGATTCCTGAGGCCTTCTTTGTTATATTTTTGAATAGTTCCCGTGCTTCTGCCATATGACGAGATGCACCATTGTCCAAGTACCACACACTCCTTATGACTGCGCTGGTAGAAAGGAAAGAAAATAGTGACAAATCCATCTTGAACTTCATAGAAAACACTTCCAAATGTGTTTATGTAGATGTTGCTACCTATTACAATTTTCCTCTTCCCTTCTTCTTCTTTGGACACTGAGATGCATAATGACCATTCTTGTGGCATGCAAATCACTTGATTTTACTCAAGTCCTTCTTCTTCCCTGACTGTGAAGTATCTCCATCATTGTTACCCTTCTTTCTAGGAACCTTCCCTTTGCTCTTCCTTGTCTTACTAACAAAGGCCAGGTTCTCATCACTACCTCCTTGCTTGTTGACTTTAGACTATTCCGAGTCTCTTCTTGGATACAATCGCCCCACAACCTTTACCAATCTGGACGATTTTCCCGACTGCAGACTCCCTTGAAAAATGGTTCCCAATACTTTGGGAAACCATTCAGTGCCACATTTACAAGTTCCATGTCTTCAAATTTCTCCCCATTAGTTGCAAGCAGGTCATGTACTTGAGTGATCCTCATGAAGTAGTTGGTAATATTTTCAAATCTATACATCTGCATTGATCTGAGTATATTTCTTAAGATCATCTTCCTATTCAGGTTATTGCTCTAGAGTAAGCTTACTAGGCCATCAACATTTCCTTGGTCGTCTTCTTCTTGGATAAGTGAGGAATCAAATGATCCTTTACTGCATCCAAGATAATCCATTGGGCTTTAATCTCCTTTTTCTAGTGAGTTGTCGATGCTTGTAGATCTGTTGGTGGAGGAACTACTTTGTCAACGATCTCTCAAAGATCTTATTCGTTCAAAAGAAAAGTTTATCTTGCTTTCCAAGATAGGAAGTTGTATGCTCCATTCAATCTGTCTTCAACTCTCTTACTTGTTGTTTCCATCCCTTAGATCTAATAATCTATCATGGAATTAACATGTTGCTGAAACTGCCCCTGTACAGACCTGTACGCACTTTTCTTCATTGTAGCCCGTGTATGTATGTGCTTCCTGCACTATATCCCACATACGCATCCACCCTGACTGCCCTGATATATGCGTATAAATCAGTACAACTACAAAAACAAGTTTTATTGTTGTACTGTTGTTTCCCTGAAATTCGTCCTTCAATTTCTGACTGATGGTTTATAAATATGCAGAGATCTCCTTGTAGATCTCACATATTTGCTGCAAATTGTTGTGAATCTGGAATCTGGCTCCCTCTTAGAGTGAGAGCTCTAATACCGTGTTATTTTTCTAATCCTGACACCTAGGTATATTTTTATTAGTGATTTCCTTGCTGCAAATCATATTAGTAGCTCAAAAAACAAAATACACTTGTTGGAACAATTAACCAAAATAAATAATAGAGCAAAGAAATCAATTTCAAGCACACACAAATTTTTTCCATTGAAATTAGCTTATCATTAGAATAATATCAAAGCTTACAAGGGCTCCCTTACAGGCAAAATGACCCACAAATAAATATATAAAACTATAGACAACATCTGCAAACCCTAGCAACTCCTCCTTGGTTGTACGATCCCATATAATCACTTTATCATACTTGTATGTTCCTTCTTGCACTGTAGCTCACGTATGTATGCACTTTCCTGCATTGTAGCCCCCCCCCACACACATCTTGACTGACCTATACAATGCATACAACTCTCTACTTGTTGCTTTTGCTCTGATCTGTCAGATCTTCTTGTGTCTGCCCCTGTTCTCTCTTCTCCCCAACCTATACCAATCTCTAAATGAAAGTCATTCTCCACCTATCTGAAATCTCCTTAAGCAAAAGTCCTTTGCTCTCTCTCTCTCTCTATAATGAAAAATTGTCTCCTCCTTTACCCTATGCTTGCTTTTATAATATTGAGTTAAGACCTAATCTTAATCTCCAAAGTGATTGACGACTAAGATTAAATATCACCTCACTTGAGATCAACGGCTAAGATTTAATTCACTAATGCTAATAAATTTAACATTTCATTAAATAAAACTCAACTAATTAATAAAAACACTTTAGTTTAATAATTCCTTTAATTAAAGTAAATTACCAAGGTAGAAGGTTTTGGATGACTTTCACACATCTAAACACTTAGACTTGTGCAAAAGTACCTCTTCGATGCTACAAACATCAACAAAGGATCCATTTCTATTTTTATGAATTTAACCAAAGTCAACTTAAATAAAGCTCCAACAAATTGATATATCCAAAAAAACACAATCTGTAATAGATAACATCAACTTTCAACAAAAATCCAACAAATAATTTGAAATCCAAAGCCATACCTCGAATAGCTCATATTATCAGATATCAGTTCTGCGATCCCTTCCTCATTGGTGTCATCCCCTTTCATATTTCAATATCCAACGATTTATGGTATCACACTTTATAATGCGACGCATTCATATCTATACAAACCCACAATATGAAATTTAATGGCCATCAAAACTTGTGTAATCGAGAGTCAAGACCATAATACTTATAATTGATGTGTTGTTTATAGTGTTTGGACATTAAATGTTTAGTTTGACATTAGATACATGATGAGATCATATTTTATTTGGCATATCAACATTATCATCAATTTTAATTATTTGTTCTAATATCTAAAACAGATTTAGTTCCATTCAATGTATAGTTAATTCCCACCTACAATAATATATCTGTCTGAAACACATTTACTTCAATCTACCATTAATATATGCAAATCTACCATTAACATTTTTTTTAGTTTAGAAAAAAATATTTAATTTTATTAAAGTTTTTTTTTAATATAATAGTCACCCTAACTATGAAGACGCATACCATCTATGAGAAACCTACACAGAATCGCGGGGACCCACACAACGTCGCCAATGTCCCATGCGAAGTCTCGACATTTAATTATTAGGCGTTTAAAATTTGTTGGAAGGCTCGAAGTGCCAAGGTATTTTGAAAAGTTTAAAGAAGTTCAAAGTATTTTGAAAAGTGGAAAGGAGTACATCGAAAGTTGTAAAGGTTTTTTATTTATTTAGAAGTGTCAAAGGACCATTGATCAACATGCCTAATTAGAGGTCAAAGTAATAATTAAAAAAATGTTTCTCGAAGGTTGATTTAATAATGGTTAAAATTAATTAAAGACAGTTAGTAAGGTATAATTTTTTTATTTTGTCCTTAAATGTGAGGAGATAAGTAAAGAGGTAGTTTTAACCTTAACCACATCGAAGAGGTGGGTTTTTTTAATTCCTATACCCATTCATTTAATATTAAAGGTGTAATAATTATTAAACGAGAAATAAACGTGTAAGATAGGAAAAAAACACATTGCTTATTTAAAATATCATAATATGGAGTTGTTTATATGTATCATAAAATAAAAATAAAAAGAGTGTAATAAAAAAATTATAATTAGAAAATAAAAAGAGGGTAATAAAAAAATTATAATTAGAAAATAAAAATTATAGTTAGAGAGACAAGATTTGAAGAAGAAATTTGATAAGAGCTTATTAAATGAAGAGATTTATGACATAAAATATCATAGTAAACAACTATTGGCATAAATCAATAAGTTAAAGAATATGATACAATGTAATAATAAATTAGAGCTAGAGAGGAGAGAAGTAGTTATAAGGATTAGGATTTGGTCAAATAAGGGATATTTTCGGTAGGATCGGATGGAACTAGGGTTTTCGTAGCATTTCCTAAACTCCTAATCCTCTAGGGTTGGATTAGTCCAAGGTCATGGACCCCAATTTGGAACCTCTAGACTATGGGGACATGATCATATCAACACGTCATTGGTTTTCTAGACAAGAGAGGAATTGTTGGAGATCTAGCGATTTGCCCAGACCTTTAAAGAGGATATATACCTCTTTGACTCTTTCCAGGTCTTGGACAAACATGAGACACTTGGCGGATCTAAGTGCACCATTTTTCTTGGATCGAATGTTGAGGGTAGTAGAGAGGACAAAGCTCATAACTCTTCACACATTCCTCTGCAGGGAAGGGCATCTCCTCGACCATCTCCCAGGGCAGAGGGGGCTTTGAGACAAAAGGGGTTTGGTCAAGACTCTGAGCCAAACAACACCATTCTTGTTTCAAAGCCAATTTCGGAGTAGACAAGGCCCAACACAAAATCCAGAAATAAATTTGTTAGGTGCAAAAAGGATAAATGGTGCTTGGGATGGATGTTGAGCTAGATCATGTCAAAAGTTTATCGAGCCTAGCCTTGGTTGGAAGTTTCATTGAAAAATTGGTTAAGGGGGAGTCATTGAAACTGTGGTTAGATGTAGGGTGGCAGAAATGATTAGGTTATCTCCCTCACTTTCACCTATTGATTCGAGGCTATATATGCTTTGAATTCAATAGAGAGGAGGATGAAGACTGAATCCTAGATCAAGATTGGTTATGGGGTCCTTCTAGCTTGGTATTAGCCCATTGGAAACCAGGTTTTGACCCCCGCAAAGAACCCATGAACATTAGCATATCTTGGTTCTCCTGTCAGGATTTCCGCTTGAGTTATGGAGTTTTAAGGTATTAAGATTAGTTGGGAATTAGATTGGATGCTTTATTGTGGTTGATGAGAACCTTTGGTCCACAGTTGATAAGAAAATGGCTAGGGTTTTCATCGAAGTGGATATCAGAGACGATTTGCTGGTGGAACTAGAGATTATTAGGGGTAATTCGGTTCTGGTACAATTGTTGGACTATTCGAAGATTCTGTTAAGTTTCTTGAAATGCCATGTTGTCGGTCATTTATGGAAAGGTTGTAGGGCACTTTTCCACTTCTAACAACTCAAGAAGAAAGTTTGGAAAAAGAAAGATGCAAGAGAGTCCCTGATTCCCTTGAATTCTGAAGTAGAATTAGAAGGTCTAATGAAAGATTATATAGGTGGCAAGATTCCAATTCTAGCATCTCAGCAACAAGATCCTTTGGCCATTTCTCAGACTGTGAAGGAGGTCTCTTCCATGGTATTCACTTCAGGTGAATCAAGCAAAGGTATGCATTTTCCAACTAATGACTCGAACCTCTATGACGATTCAATGTAAAAGTCTCCCTAGCTTATCATTTTGTCTTAGGTGAGGGGCATAAAGCCTCATGTTGTACCATCCTCCTCTCCTTTGGATTTGGGCAATTCACATGGATCGTATGAAGGGTCGACTAGTTCTCAGAATTCGTTTTGGGGTGGGGGGGGGTCAAGGGAGGTTTAGCATAGTCAAATTAAAAACCTTGTCTGGTCGGTAGGAAATTCAACATCTCGAAAGAAAAATCGAAGGCGTTTAAAGAAGTCAAGGAAGGAAAATAACTGACCATCAAAGGGGCACTTAGAGCAGATAACCCCTCGAAGAGATTCCATTATGATTATTATGTCCTTCAATGTTAGAGGGTTACGAGGCACCCTCAAAAGAATATCCCTCAAGTGAATGTTCTCTGTCTATAGGCCAGATGTGATCTTGTTCCAAGAAATTATGTGTCTCTGGGAAAAAGTCACAGAAAATTTTTCTTCTTTGTTAAAGGATTGGAATTTTTGTGCTAGTGATGCACAGGGGTTTTCAAGGGGTCCCATTTATGGTTGAAACAACAATATTGAAATTAAAAATACATCTTGTTTCCCTATAGGTATTGTTCTATAAGGGAGAACTAACTATTTGGACAAGGTGTTTAGGATAATGAATCTTTATGCCCCTTACAATGATAGGATTCAATTTTGGACTTCCTTAAAAGAGAAACAAGCTCTACTAGGGGAAAATGTAATCTTAGCAGGTGATTTAAACTTAACTTTGAATTTTAGTGAGGTCTGGGGTGAAGTGGCACGACTAGATGCACTAGCAAACTTCTTTTCTCGGATCCTCAAAGACCTAAAATTGGTCGATGTGGAACCCCACAAGGTGGTGCCAACTCGAAGAAATTCAAGGTGAGGAAGGGATGGGATCACCAAATAGTTTGATCGGTTTGTAACATCCCCACTATAATCCCCAGTTTAATTAATTCTTAATGTAGATATAATATGTGGCCACGACCAAGTGATGTAATATGTGAATTGTATTTGTATATTTTAATAATAAAATGTGATGCGAACTACTAAGGGGACATGGATAGAGATAGGAGCCGAATTGATCCACAAGAGGGGAGGGGAGAATATAGGATAATGGTCAAGAGGGGTCCAAGGGGGAATTACCTATGTATTAATTCAACCCATTTTCCTAAATTTGCTATTGGTATACAAACCTTTTAATTTTTTATTGAGTGTTCTCAAAGCTAATCTTTGAATACATGTAAGAGGGTGGGTGTGAGAGGTCACATCCCAAAGTTATTGAGCACATGGGGGATGAGTACAATCAACTTGGGGAAGTGTGTGAGCCAAGCAAGCAAGCCAAAGGGAGGAAATTCGTATGGGTTGGGACAACAATTTTTACACAATCAGTTTTTGGTGCGTGTGGAGCAAGGGGAGAGAAAGAAAGTGTTAGGATATTTAGACACTTAGGAGTTAGTTAAGATCTACTTGGTCTAATATGTCGTTAGGTAAAAGTGTGTTTCTTTAGTATGCATCAGTATGCATTTGTAGTTAGGAAATCCGACTGTCACGATATGTTCCCGACATAGAGTGATCTGACGGTTCATACTCTCCTCGATCTTAACGGCCATTGATCCATGGCTTAACACCCGATTGGTCCATGATCTCTATTTAAAGAGCATGAAGGGTCATTTTCCGATGGTCGATTGTGAGAAA
>ML787319.1:231896-269986 GCA_009831015.1 Picea engelmannii
TAGGATAATGGTCAAGAGGGGTCCAAGGGGGAATTACACATGTATATCAATTCAACCCATTTTCCTAAATTTGATATTGGTATATGAACCTTCTAATTTCTGATTGAGTGTTCCCAAAGCCAATCATTGAATACATGTAAGAGGGTGGCTATGAGAGGTCAGATCCAAAAGTTATTGGGCACATGGGGTCTGAGTAAAATTAGCTTGGGGAAGTGTGTGATCCAAGCAAGGAATCCAAAGGGAGGAAATTTGTATGAGTTGGGACAACACTTTTTACACAATTAGGTTTTGGTGCATGAAGAGCAAGGGGAGAGAAAGAAATAGAGCTTTGAGATGGAACATCCATGGAGGGAGAATTTTAGAGCATGTTGGAGCATATTTGGATCATATTGGAGCTGAAGACTGAAGATCCAGGTTTTGAGGCCTGCAGAATGAACTATTGAGTGAGTTGCACTAAAACAACAAGTGTTTGTTGTTGGTTGCTGATAGTTTTCCTGGAAGCAAATTCCCTTGAGTTCCCAGTTGAGAGATTCTTGGTTAACTATGCCAAAGATACCCTGAGAAACGAATGGGACACCCAACATAATGTGATCAATGAAGGGGTACATTCCTTGGGTTGGGCAGGTCAAGAGGAAGATATTTGGTGGAAAATCAAGATAGTTGTAGGAGAATACCAATGGGTTGTGGGAATTCCGAGCTGTGAGTGGATAATGAGAGACCAACCTATTTTGTGGATTAATATCCTCAACTCGTGGGTGAATTACTGTTGATATTTGGAACAACAGGTCTATGGTTGGGTGGAACGTCCATCCCAAACAACTGGTTGCAGAATTGATTATAAAAGATAAGTATTTTATCTATTTATGTGTTATGTTTATGAGTTAAACTGTTGTGTATGAACTATGTGTATTTAAGGATGATGTATATGCTATTGTGATGAATTAGTAGGTTGCATTCATGTTTATTTTATCATGTTGTAGATGCATAAAGTGAATGGTATCAAACAATAGTCAAATTTGTATGTATTTCATAGTTGTGAGCTTTAGGAAATTAATTAGTTAGCAAAAATTTCATTTTTATGAGTATTCCGCACTGTAATGTTCCTCAGTTAGGTTGGGGAACATTACAGGTTCTTGGTAGCTGAGAAGTTTTTGGAGGAAGTGAGCAAATATAAGTCCTATGTAGGCTTAGGAGGATTCTTTGATCATCTATCTATCCTTTTGCACTTAGAGGGTTCCAACCAGAAGAACCCAATACCCTTCAAGTTTAATCATACTTGGTTGAATGAGGAAAGATTCAAAAAGATGGATTTAAGTAACTGGTCAAAGTACAAGGTGGATAGAAATGAATAAACTATGCTTCAATTCTCAAACAATTTGATCCAGGTAAAGAAGTTGGTCATTGAATGGGTCAGGAAAAGAGCCAAGTAGAACTAAAAAGAACTAAAGGTAGTTGAAGTGGTATTACAGGATCTCTTTGATCAAAATACTAATGGGGTCTTCTTTGATGTAGATGATTTGAGGTTAAATTCCCTTGAAGGGGAAAACAAAACTCTATTAGAATTGGAAGAGGCTGAATGGAGGCTTAAAATCCGGGTTGTTTGGTTAGCGGAGGGAGACGACAACACAAAGTTCTTCTAAAAATTTGTAGCTTACATAAAATTTTTCAATACTATCTTGGAGATTGAGGCATCAAATGGTGTCAAGGTAACCTCTATTATTGATACAGCCAATGCAGGTAAAACCCCTTTCACTACCTATTCAAGGAAAGTAATGCTTCCCTTATCGGGGAAATCATGAAAGTGGTTAGCTTATTTCCAAGGTTCTTTGATGATGTGATGAATTTAATTATGGGTTCTTTGGTCACTAAAAGTGAATTAAAATCTATCTTGAGCTCCTTTAAGAAGGCAAAAATCCTTGGTCTCGATGGTTGGACTGTCGAATTTTATCTTGGTTTCTATGATTTTTTGGAAGAAGACTTATTAAGAGTAGTGGAGGAAAGTAGAAGGGTTGGTAAAATTCAGAGAGCTATGAACTCTAAGTTAATAACTCTAATTCAAAAAAAGAATGACCCTATTACCTTTGAATATTTCATACCAATCTCCCTCTGCAACCTCATTTACAAACCAGTGTCAAAGATAATATCAAATAGGGTGAAACAAGCTTTGTCCAAAGCCATCTCCCAAGAAAAATTTGGTTTCCTTTTTAATAGGAAGATGCATGATGCAATAGGGGCTACATAGGAGGGTCTTCACTTGATCAAAGTAGGGAATTAGGCAACAAAATTCATGAAAATAGATCTTTCAAAGTCCTTCGACAAGGTTAACTGGGTTTTTCTAAGAATGGTTCTTCTACAAATTGGTTTATCCCTTCAATTTGTCAATTGGATAATGGGTTGCTTAGAGTCAACAAACTTTGCAGTTTTAGTAAATGGTTCACCTTCAGGTTTTTTTATGGCTTCTTGGGGTCTCAAGTAGGGATGCCCATTATCTCCCTTCCTGTTTATCTTTATAGTTGAAGGGATTAGTAGACTGACATCAAATGCTAAAGGGGGTGGTTTTATCAGAGGCATAAAGTTGTAGATGATACAAGGCTCACTCATTTGTTGTTCATAGATGATATTTTCCTTTTTAGTAGAGGAATTTTGTGGGAATTGAGCTATATTAAATATATTTTAGATCTTTTTTGCAAGGCGATGAAGATGGATATCAACTTGGGCAAATCCGCTATTCTGGTCAATGGTTTAAGCGCTTCTCTTCAAGAAAGAATTGAGTAGTTATTTTCTATGAAGCTTGATTATCTAGACAAGGGGGGAAAATACTTACGATTTTATTTAAAAACTAACAAGTATCTCCATGCAAATTGGCTCTAGTTATTAAAGAAAATTAAATAGATAATTACGTGTTTGTGTCATAGGTGGCTCTCACGGGGAGGAAGGTTAGTTTTAATTAAATCTTTTTTGGAAAGTATACTAGTTTATTAGTTTTCCAATGCATATGTCCCAAAGAGTAGTATTGACAAGATCCAGAAGAAATGCTATAGCTTCCTTTGGATTGGTTGAAGGGAAGAGGAAGGAATTCCTCTTGTTAAATGGACAAGGATAACATGACCTAAGGAGCTAGACAGTTGGGAACTAAAAAACTTGTTCATTTTCTATCAAGCTTTGACAACGAAAAAATTGTGGAAGCTTTTGTTTAACAATGGACTATGAGGGAAAGTGATGAAGGAAAAGTATCTTGATAAGAAATAGCCATATGAATGGTTAAGGAAAATGAATAAGTCCTTTAAAGAAGCTTCCAATGTGTGGAAAGGGTTTATGAAATCCTATGATCTTCTAGGTAATTGGGTTGCCTGGAAAGTTGGATAAGGTGACAAGATAAAAGTTGGAAAACAACCTTAGATCAATTGCAATGGAAACCATAGGATTTTTGAACCCTTGTGCTCAACTCTGAACGATAAAGGCATTAACATTATGAAAGATGCAACAAGGACTCAGGCTCATGGACTAGGATTCCAGATATAGAAATCGACAGAAAATTTGGGCTCATAAAGAGATATTGCAGAAGAATGGCATCATTATGTCAACCTTTTAAATCATAATGCCATTTGATTGAAGGACTCAAAAGATGCATTAATATGTTCAAGAAATAAGTCAAATGGAGTGCTCACTGCCAAGCCTAGCTATAAGACAAAAACCGGTGAAGAATTGAAAGTTGAGCGACGATGTTTGTGGAAAGTGTCGTGGAAGTTGGTATGCCCACTAAAAACTAAAATTTCCCTTTGGCTGGCTTTGGCAAACAATATCGTAACTTGGGAAAATTGAAAAAAACGTAACTAGATCCATATCCAGTTGGTGTTGCCTATGTAGGAATGCAAGTGAGGCCGTGGATCACCTTTTTGTTTCTTGTTCCTTTTTCAAGGGCATTTGACAAGATATGACAAGTAATTATAATTTTATTTTCAATGGGACAAACCTACTTTATTGGAATGATTGGAATCTTGGATTACTAACAGGTCTATCTCTTCTTATAAAGCTCTTCCCTACTATGTTATTTGGGGAATTTGGCTCTCCAGGAACATATTGATTTTTGAAGATAAGGAGGTCCATCTAAGGAGACTCTCCCATCAAATCATAGCCTCCTTTGGTGAAGGCTTGAAGCTCTTGAAACATCATGTTCCTATATTTTTGCAAGAGACTAGCATTGAATTCACAATGCCTTGGGGGTTTTTCGATGGATCATGTCAAGACATTCCTAGACATAGTGGAGCAGGGGTCATCCTCTTCCTGCATAAGGCACACCATTTCACTATAAAACATGGACATGGTAGGGGCACTAATAATAGAGCAAAGATATATTCGCTTTGTATTCTGCTCAAGGTTAATGTTGATAAGCAAGTAAAAATGATCCATGTCCTTGGGAACTCCAAATTGGTGATGGATTGGGAAAATGATAAAGTACAAATCTCCAATATAATTTTGGAGCCCATTTTTGGAAAGGATACCAGAGATCAAATTTCTCTTTGAGGATGTTTCCTTTGCCCATGTATCTAGAGAATTCAATCACAAAGCTAACAAGCTCTTAAAGGAAGCCATCTCCCTAGAAGAAGGAATGATGTATGTTCAGGAAGTTAGGGATCACATCCTTATGAATGTTGTTAATTTGTCTCTCTTTTGAAGCTAGCAATGCTTGTTTTTTAGCTCTACAATTTGTGTTGTTTTGAATTCTAGTATGGAAGACTTTGTGAAAGTTTATTTTGTAACAAAGGTATAAAGGATGACTATATTTGTCCAGGTACAAGAAAAGGACAGTCTGTTGAGGATAACCTTGATTTTTCTTATTAATGGAGTCGAAAGGCTAGAACATGTGTATTTGATTTCTCCTTGAAATATCAATACAAATGTTTTTTCCTTGGAAAAATAAATTAGAGCCAGAGGATCAAGATCTTCAAAATAAATTCAACGAGTCAAAAAATGACGAGGAGATTTCATTCTTAAGGGATCATAATCAAAGCTTACTACAAATTAAGATGTTAAAGAATTATAAGAAGTTGCTACAAGAAAAGTTAGGTCAACTTACCCTCAAAGAAGCATTGATAAGTAAAGAAACAATGACCGACCCAATTGAAGTAGAAGAATCATTACAGGTAAAAACCTAGACCTTGGAGAAAGGAACCAATACAGATCCAATAGACGTAAAAAATTAGAAGGATGCTTATATTGAAATATTATCACTAGAGGTATCAAAAGATAAAGTTTCTAGAAACAAGACACAAGACATAAAGATGCCTTATCATCATCCTAATTATAAAAGTCATCATATTATTCAACAAACTAACCAAAGATGAAATCAAAATGAGAAGCTAAGTGAAGGTTCTATTATATTGAAGAGAAGTTCAGGTGTGGAAGCTGATCATTTCCTAAATCATATAAATCATCACCACACAATTCTGGAAAAAAATAAATTAGGGTGGTCTTACCCTTTCACAATGAGACAGTTCTACATAACACTTGGTAGATCATACCATCTCATATTGTCAACCATTACAATTTCAAGAATAGAGAATCATGTGAAGACATTACAAGCTAGAACAAAACATAAAGATTTTCCATAAAATGTTTTGAGGGAAAAGTATCTTGAAGGGATTGACAATGTAATGAACTTAAATATATACAGAAACATCAATAAATAACAACAACAATAATAATGACAATAAACGAAGTGACACATCTTAACTAAAGAACATGACTTAACCAAGGGACATGACCTATCAATCATTATGACTAGTTAATGCATATAAGTGCATCATCACATGGTATTGTATCTATCAACTTATCTATCATTCAATCACTTATAAATTATATATTAATTGTCCTATATGGATTTCGACCTATTGTCATTTTTACATTGGATATTCAATAAATGAGATTTCTTCATATTTCCATAAATGAATTTTGTTCATTTCATTGAATATTCTGCATATAAACTTTGATATGCTCTTCGACGTAAACACATCTTTGTTGTATTTTGACATCTTTTTTATGAACTTCTAGGGAGATCGTGATAGGTCTAGCGGGATATAATGTATCTTCTTCTAGACAACCAAGGCATCAGCTTGCTGCCATATTATGGAGTCTACCGAGGTGCTACAACATACTTGAAGGGCTCCTAATTTCATTGGTGCATTTTTATAGGATCGACCAATTTGTCAAATATGCTAAGGACATGTTCTAAAATCAATCAAGTTTTAATGTTTTTTCGAATTGACAATGTTGCTCTGTCTTTGGATATACTAATGAATAATTTATTTTGGTAATTGGAGCCAATCATATAATAAATTAGATTTTTAAACTAAACTGAAAAGTTGGTGGCCTGCACCTTTTAGTGCCATTTTGTTGATACAAGAAAATATCCTGTTAGCACTTTGTAATTTTTGTCCGACTGATAGATAAAGGACAAAGGTAACTGTTTCAACCAAATTTAGGTTGGATTTTGACCTTTCCAACCAGAGAGGGCTCTCTCGAATATATAAATATTTGGGATATTCAAGAGATTTGGAAATGTGTATACAAAGGTCAGATTCTGCCATGGTGTAAAATTTAAAAGTGGTAGGAAAAAACATAAGAGCAGAGCCATTGGGCAATGGGGTCCATTCCTGAAAAGTATGAAGAGTTATAAGCTATGTATTTCAAGAGGGAACAGAGGAAAAATAGGTATGATGTTCAACCAAATAAGTAATATGAAATGGCAGATGAGAGGAAAGGAAAGGATACTATCAGCAAGAGGCATCTAATAAAGGGCGAATCTCTTGGTGTAGTATTAGAAGAGAAAACATGAGAGCTGGCTACTGCTAGCAGAGCACCAATCAAGAGTGAAGTTTGAAACAGTAACCAAAATACATAACAAGTATAATCAATGTGAGAAGGAGCACCAACAAACATGAATTCCTTATATTCTTTAAAGATTATTACTAGCAACAAAAACACATTCATGAATATGAAGAACATGAAAACACACTAAACATCAACACCGTGATGAATCTCGACTATCTGAGAAAAACCTTATCTGCTTATATTAAGATTTCATAAAAAACTACAAAGTTCTCCTACTACTAGGGCAGACCCCTCTTCGGTAAGTTCGACCATTCATTTTTCTCTTAAACAATATACGTAGATGAATTACATATGGAATTCAAAACAGATCATCTTCCTCAAGATTCCAAAAATAACTATCAGTTACAAAGGGGAGTAACGTACTAAAACTGATCTCCTACTTTCTAGGGAGCGTTATAATAAAAAAATGACATATTCGAGATTTTTACCCTGAATGCCACTTGTCCACATCATCACAAAATTCCCTGAAACATACTTAATTTAGTTTGTAATTCATTTCAGGTTCGCAATCTCTTCCTTTAAGGTCTCAAGCCAAACAGGCTGGATTTCTCCAATACCTTCGACCATTTCAACTTCAGCCTCCTTCTTCCGTCGCTTATTCCTTTCACTTTCTCCAGCTTGCATGTAGGACCCATGTACATATCCATTAATGATTAAATCCTTCATGACATGATTTGATCTGATCTCTTTACCTTCTCCTGGTTCATCTGTAGGCTCTGTGTGAGATTTTGTGGCCAATATTTGTGCAACAAGCTTTTCTTTCTTTTTCATCGATAATTTTGTCAGATTATTTGAACATCCTGGTTTGTTGAAGGCCGCTGGATCTGTTTTCTTCATTTCCTCTGGTTTTCCTAAAAGCACGAGCTTACCTCCCTTAGTTGTACAAGAATTAGATGAATGATTCATTTTGCGGTTACCCCGTTCTATAATAAAACGCTAATCACCCAAAACAGAGTAATGTCACCCATGCTTTGAGTGACAATCGTCATTGAGTGTCAATCATGGGCTACTGACGAAAGTCCTTGCAGGGATAACGAATTATCACGTTTGGCTGTTGATTTCAAATGATGGGCTTTCAAATCATTTTTTTGGTGGCACTCACTCGACATCGCACAGACAAAAAGTACCCAAACAAGTGTCCCGAGGTGATTTGACTGGTCGTCAACTTTTCCTTTCCACATGTGATCCTTGGATTTGACACATCTAATGATATTTTGACACGTGACATCGAGGTGGACTTGAGTGGTTTCGAGCTCACCCACTTTTCCCCTTGATATGCATCTAGTGGCGCCACGTTCCCTTGAGACGAAACCGTGGTATTCTTATCGACCCGCCTTCAAGAGATTAACCTCCACGCTAGTTCTCCACCCGATATTCCCTACGACCGTTGATCTGCGGCGTCCACGATCCATGAGCCGCCGGGTCCCATCAACTTTACATTTTCGCTAGACTTAGCCCCGTTCTCCAGTTTGTCGCACCTCTATATCGATTTAGCCTCCTGCTAAATCATGAGACTTGGACTCCATATGGAATTTTTTTATAGTGATAACATATCCCTCATTAATGTTATTAGGGAACTTGCTAGGTAGAAAAACCCAAATTAGAATTTCTACCCTTAGTAGATATTCCTCCGTCCATTTTGTAGTGTTAGCTACCATTTTAGATTACTTAATTTTTGAATTTTTATATGTTTTTAAGAATAAAAGTTTGTTAGGGTTTGAAGAATAAATTAAATTATACAAAATGTAAGATTAACAAAAAAAAAAGGGGAAATTAAATGAAGCTATGGGGAAATTGAAATACATATTCCTATTCTTTCATAGTTTTGAATTCATTGTATTCATATTAAACAATAAAATAAATTTTCGTTTACCAATTCTAATTCTRCCATATAAAGGTAAATATAAGAATAAGTAAAACCAATTGAACACACATTCAATTGTAAGTACTCATAAGGCAAGTATTAAAAGACATAGCAAATGAATTACATAATTCTCTACTACAATCTCTCATAGTTGTGTTACATTCGTCCAATAAAACTTAAAATTTGAATTGCATAATTTTCCTTTAAAGTTTCTCTCTCAACTAAAACTCTTTTAATAATAATAATAATAATCTAATTTTAAGGTTACGACTAAGCCAGACACCAAATTAGTGTATGAGACCCTCTTGTTTGTGGGACAAGGGACCTCCTCCAAGCAACAATTTGACTGCTAAAGTCTAAAAAGATATACATACCCTACCCCCTGAATTTGAACTTGTAACCTCTTAGAAAAAAATACACATTCTTAAAATTAAATCCACTCACACGTATATTTATTTATATTATAACATAAAATGAAAATTAAAAAAAATTCCTTCAGATTCATACCATGCATAATCTCTTCCCACCTAGAATAAACCAATCGGAATTCTAACGAATAAAAAAAATCACATTACATTATTTGAATTTATACATGAAATTGGAGCATGCCTAGAATTATGAATGAATTGGGCCATCCATCTAGTTACATGTAAAAATATTGGTTCATCCTTAAAATCGGACTCTTGGAGTGAGGACTCCGCCAAACTAAGGGGAAGACCAAATTTACTCATTCTTTTCTTTGCGATCTATTTTCCTTTTGATAAGAACTGGTCACGCGAAAACCAAGAGTCCAATGCACTCTTTGGGAGCTCGTAGGTCAATGGACTAATGATTCCAATTCACGTCCCTCAAGAGACACGTGATCGGTGGAAGAAGGCATCATTCACTTAAGTAATGGGAATCCCTAGAGTAAAGACTTTAAATGTGATATACAAAGTCTAGTGGATCTTAAATATGACCTACACTCCGTAGGGCTCTTTGGGAGGTCGGGCTGTCAAAGGAGTCCATTTGAATGTAGGATACCTTCCGTAGGACTCTTCTCGGAGGTCGGGCTGTCAAAGAAGGAGTCAATTTGAATGTAGGATACCTTCGTGAAAATGAGTGCAAGTACACTAGCATATTAGCGAGTTAGTGTTACAATGGTCTTTAGTACACGATGCTTACAAGCTTCACTTAAAAAAAAAATGCCTAACTCTTAAGATAAAGAAAGAAGAAAACTAAATGTTTTATCATTTTGATTTTTACAATGTGTTATCGTGTTATTGTGGTAATGGTTTTTTACTAAAATTGCAAGTTTGGATGGATGATGTTGTTGTTTTCAATGTATAAATGGTTTCAACACTCTCGAATACTCTCATTGCAAAATTAAATTGTGAAATGCTAACATTTCATATTTAGGATTCCATCAATCTAAAATTATTACAATTGAATTTTAGTCAAAAATACCAATTACTTCTTTATTGAAAAATAACCATTTCATGGAACATTTAGACTATTGCATTAAGAAAGAAAAAGGCTAAATGTTTTATGATTTTAACTTTTCTAGTTTCCTATCATTGGAATTCGGTAAATGAAAATTGCAATTTTAGATTAATGAAATTGTTGTTTTTAATGTAGAAATGAATTTGACACCCTTAAGTACCCCTAGTGCAATCAAATTGTGCAATGTTAATATTTTATATATGCGATTCCATCAATCCAAAATGATTTTTACAAAATTTTAGGCCAAAAATGTCGGTTTCCCCTCTCGTTATTCTGAGCACCCAGGAAAGAACCATTTCGTAGAACATTTAGATTGTTGCATTAAGAAATAAGAAGGCTAAACATTCTATGATTTTGGCTTTTCTAGGGTGCTATCATAGAAATCCAACGAAGGAATCTTTGTTGAAATCACAATTTTGGATTTGATGAAATTGTTCTTTTTAATATAGAAATGGATTCAATACCCTCAAATACCTCTACTGCAATTGAATTATGCAATATTAACATCTTATATATGTGATTTCATCAACCCAAAATTATTCCTACTAGATTTTAGGTCAAAAATGTCGGTTTCCCCTCTTGTTATTATATGCAATAAGAAAGAACCATTTCGTAGAACATTTAGACTACTGCATTAAGAAAGAAGGTGACCAAACATAATAAAAAAATCACTTTTCTAGATTGCTATAATCGAAATCTAGCGAGGGAATCATTGCAATTTTGGATTGATGAAATTGTTGTTTTTAGAGAAAAAATGGATTCAACACCCTTAAATACCCCTACTGCAATTGGATTGTGCGATGTTAACATCTTATATGTACGATCCCATTAATTAAGAATGATTCCTACCATATTTTAGGTAAATAATGTTTGTTACCCCTCTTGTTATTTTAAGAGATAGGAAAAGAACCATTTCGTAGAACAATTAGACTACTACATTTAGGAAGAAGGCCAAATGTTGTGGCAATTTTGACTTTTTTGGTTCGTTATCATTGAAATCAAGCCAAGGAATCTTTGTTGAAGTTGTAATTTTGGACTGATAAAATTATTGTTTTTAAAGTAGAAATGGATTTAGCACCCTTGAATACCCCTAATACAACCAAATTATGCAAGGTCAACGGCATGATCCCAATGGGTAACCTTAAACTAGTCTCAAATAGGTGTTCTGGGTAAAACAATCATATATGCCTCTCTAGGGATCATACTAGTTAACATCTTATATCTGCGATTCCATTAATCCAAAATGATTCCTACCAGATTTTAGGCCAAAAATGTTAGTTTCCCCTCTTGTTACTAGAAAACATACATTTTGTAGAACATTTAGACCATTGCATTAAGAAAGAAGGCTAAAGGTTCTACAATTTTGATTTTTCTAGTTTGATCTCATCAAAATTTGGCTAGGAAATCTTTGTTGAAATTGCAATTTGGATTGATGATATTATTGTTTTTAAAGCATAAATGGATTCAACATTCTCAAATGCCCTTATTGCAACCAGATCATGCAATGTTAACATCTTATATACGTGATTCCATCAATCTAAAATGATTCCTATTGAATTTTAGGCCAATTCTCCCCTCCATAGGTTAATTATCAAACATATAATCTTTAGAAGGACACATGTTTAAAGTTACTGGACTCTTCACATCTCTTTGAGTGAGATACCCTACGAATATTTTGAACTAAGAGCATATCATATGCACCCACGAGTCTCGTTAATTAAAATTTTTTTACGTTGCATCATTATATGCCAAATTACCTACCCATGGTTCATAGTATTAATATCTTCATTGGTTCACTCATTTTTGTTGAAAGATCCACTAGTTTAATGCTAAACATCTCCATTCAAATCCTTCAAATCCTTCTAATCAAATTGTTATGGACAGATCGATGTTGTATTATATCTTGACAAATTGTCGGAACCTACATGAGAATGACCCAAGGTGGTGGCTATTTCTTTCTAATGAGATGCATGGGCCTCATAATTTGCATTAGTAATCTTTAGATTCTAAGAGTGAATTCCTCCCAGGATTGGCATCATCCCCTTGTCTAGCATGCCCAAAAACATTTATGTTTTGATACCTTCATTCACTTCAAGAAACTTCATTCCCTCTTGACTTTGGAATAATTTTCTCTAATTCCATCAGAAGGTATACTACCTCATGGATTTTCTTGTAAACATTCTGTAACATGGAATCTTAGCCTTGCCATTTTCCAAACTATGACTTACAAATTTATATCTCTATGATGTGTTCTTCCAATAGCCGAGGTAATTCTTCATATCTATTCACTATGTTTGAGAATTCGACCACACTTTTCATAAGAAGATTCTAACCTCTCCAATGTTGGCGATGATTAGAGGTGAGGCTCAAATCCCACTAACTTCACATGTCATGCACACATCATCCATAACTCAAGGTCCTAGTCATCGTGACATTGGTTTCCCAACCTTGAACATTCATTGCACTCAACATTTCACTTGAGATCTGGGGGCAGAAGACCACATAACTAAAATTTATGGAAGAGCCCCTTATGCTTATATGGGTGTGTTGTGGGATCAATAGACCCCAATAGTTGTAGGATTATAGTTAATAGTTTGAAGAGGAAAATGAAGTGCTAAGAAATATGGTCCAACACATGGAAGATGAAAAATAAAGGGTTGGAAAACAAATATGACAATCAAATAAAATTCTTCAATAAATTCATAGAGGAGCTACAAAAGTGTAGATAATAGTTTACAAAAAGTAGAGAATCCATTCTCAATTGAATGAACCATGTCGACGTAGAAAAAAACCAACCTATGGAGAAGCTAAAACAAGATTTGGTCAAGCTCTAAGATACCATTGACAAAGTTAAGTGAGAATCACAACCTTCCATATCTGTGAGAGAAGGAAAATTTTAAAGACAAAAATTGCTAGCAGATGAGGGACCTAGTCAAAGATATATTGATAGAGTGGGATTATACGATAATAATTCCACTAGAGGAGGTAAAATTTTAATAAACAAACCTATATGTGGGGGAATTGTGTATGCTTTATCTCTTTTTGGTGACATGGTTTCATTTTATTCTCACATTATTCAATTGTTTCATTTATACATTTATTTGGTTGCATTCACGCTTGTATGATGGAAAGTTACTCTATTTGACACATAGATCTTCATATTGACCTTAGGTTTCCTCTATTCTTCACAAGTATCAATAGTTGTAATGGCCATATTTTGATGGTAGTAATAGTTTAATTTTTGATTAAGTTTCTTATATTTTATAGTTTTTTATTGGCTCTAGTGATAGATGTCAAATTCAAATAGTTTATAAGTTGCTTCTAGGTGTTTAGGCTTATCTAGTCCTTGGTTATATTGGGGTTATTTTATTTATCTTCTAACTGTATGTTCTACTTATATTTCTAGCTTAAAATTCACCAACCCTAAAGAAATGGACCATTTGCTAAATGCTGGTTGTAGTTGCTTTGATTTAACAACGAGTTGCTAACCAAATCAATTAACGAGTTGCAACTGATTAGGAAAAGTTGATTTCCTTGTGTTCGACCTTTGTGTTTAGGATTAAAAATAAATTTATTTAAGAAGAAACATTGGAGAATCTCGAATAAAGTCAACCAACCCTAGAAACTTGCACCATACCAAATATACATTTCCCATGCTGCCTCTTAAGTTGCAAATGGAATGAAATTTAAGTTCTTCCCTTTCTTTTCCTATTTTTATGTTCCTTTCTTTTCTTTATTAGTTTTCTCTCTCCTTTTTGGTTTTATTCTTCTTTTTTCTTTTGTCTTCTTTTCCCATCCCCTTAAATTCTAGCTTTGGGGTGAGAGTTACAACCACTTGGTATGTTATCACGACTTGATATGCCTTACCATAGATTTTGATGTCAACACTTTAATTAGTGACTCTAATAGGGACTTGCACAAAATTGTTTTCCTCCCTTGATTTTCACTCGGGTTAGAGCCAAATCTCTAGTTGTGCATTCTTACATTTCATCCATATTCTTACTATAGGAGTTAATCTCTTTCTTTTCCAAATTTACTTTGTCTTTTTTAGTTTCATTAATCAACCATAAATGCTACATTCATATGTGAATTATTGTCCTTTTTGTTAGGACAACCATCATATTTAATGATCTTATCATTAGCAAAGGTATTTAGAGTTAACCGTTCCATATAACATCTTCACTACCTTAAAATCAAATCAACATTCACACATAGAGCCCTATCTTCTTTAGAGCAATGTTTGTACTCTTTTTTAGTGAATATCTCTGTGCTCTTTTTTAGTCAATATCTCATACAATGTGGCTAATATGAGACATTTGGAATTATCTTCTCCTTTAAATGTTCCTCATGTCTATGAAGATGAAGAATGGGATATTTCCCAATGTGAAGATGAACACAACTAACTCACAACTATCCCATCAACATAGTTTGAGGCTACTTATATACAAGTTCTAGGAAACTTGAATGATTTGTTTAAAATATAAACACTTACCCCTCCCATTTGTATGTATGCTTATTAAAAAATGGTTAACACCGCAAAAGAATTTTTTCATGCTTCACTACGTTTGTCCTAAAAAGTGGTTGACATTACAAACAAAGTACATACTATAGTGGTGTTCAACTTTCTTTATTCAACTTGCTTTTGTTTCCTCATACAAATTTGTCAAAAATGAAGAAAGCACATTAGAAGATTGCAAATCTCTTCTTTTACCTTTGTGCAATATATTTGAAGATGTTGTATTAGATTGTGAAATTATACCTTTTAACATGTTTGATAATGAATAGTCACCTAAATTTGACCAAAATGGTCTCTTTCGACAAAAAAATTGATGATAATCCCCCGTTGTAGAAAATGGAAAATTTTGAAACATAAAATTTTGTACACTTGTCAATCATGTCACACTTTGTGATAAATATCTATATGAGTACATACACTTTAATTAAGATTGCAACTAGGATGAAGGGTCTCCTCATTATTCATATGTTACCAGATGCCATTATCCAATCACGAAGGGTTTGAATTTAAAGATTCATATCCCAATTTGTTAAAGGAAATTCCATTCTCCTCAATAATTTAATGTTAGGAATAATTATGTATAAATTTCCTAGTAAGATTTCACATTTAAATCTTATTCTTATACCAGAAGTATAGGATATACAACATAAATTTTAAATCCTTTGGATAATTTCCATGACACATCGGAGGATGAAGTCCAAATAAAAACCCACTTCCCACTTCACAATGTCAACCAAAGATCACATCATTAGTCAAATTGATTTCGATGAGCAAAATGTTTAAAAAATATATCTTTATAACCTCACCATTCCTTAAATATACTTCATAAGAGTGATCATCTACGGAGTAACTCAATCAAAGATCGGTTGGATGTTCAATTCTTATCTTAGAAGAAAATGAATCACAAAAATCTACATAGAAACCAAGCCAATAATTTAAACTTCAAGTGATCCTCAAGATGTACTAAGAAACAAACTCCAAGATTATGAAGCCACTCTACGTGATCTCTCTAATGTCCCTAAACACAATCTTGTCGACCAATATGGGTCATGTCAACTTGATTCCCATCTTTCTCATTCTCTTACCACATTATCCCAAAGTTTGGATTATATCCTTCTCATTCTCTTACCACATTATCCCAAAGTTGTGAAAATTATTGGGATCACCCCATTGACGGATTATAATCCAACATTCGATGCTTAGCCTAGGGATGAATATACTTGTAAATATGTACATAGTAACACTTTTCCCAAATTCAATTTCTTTCATTCTCATCAATCTATTGGTCACAAAACCAATATATGGGTTAAAGTTTTTCATACAAGCCAAAGATGGTTGAAACAACGTCAAAGATTGACCACATGGAGAAACATAAAGTCCAAAATATTTGATCCCAGTGGAATTCACTATCTGCTATATGCTTATGAGGTTGTTTGCTTTAATATACTATAATTATTTATTTGTGTTCAATTAGTTTTGGTTTTGTTGTCAATATATATATTTTGATTTCATTTT
This sequence comes from Picea engelmannii, assembly GCA_009831015.1. Taxonomy (NCBI): domain Eukaryota; kingdom Viridiplantae; phylum Streptophyta; class Pinopsida; order Pinales; family Pinaceae; genus Picea; species Picea engelmannii. The sequence goes on from ML787319.1 coordinate 248,165, forward strand.
TGTATATATATATTTATATTTTTATGTTAGGTTGTATTGTTGTTTGATTTCTTCATATTTATATGCTTTTCTAGAAAATCTTCATATTTATATGAAGAAATTTTTATTTTTATTTTTTTAAGTATAAATAACTAATCCTCCAAGTAACAAGTCATTACTTGGAAGCATAGGAATATGCATAGACATGAAATTGCAAATACATTCAAGGTATGAATTTTTTATTTTGAAATCTATGCCTAGAACTAGAAGCTTGCTTGTTATATCTGATTGATATATCGATGATGCAAATGATTGCTTCAAGTTGCATGACCACGACTCTTCCAATTGAAAACCAAATATAAAGATATGAATTTCAAATTTGGTTGACAAAGCTATCCTTGAGAGGGTTGAGAGAATGATTTCTGTTTGCTAATTTTTTCATATTTCCTTTTTTGCCTCGTTGATGGATTAATTTATTGTGCTTTCTCATGAGTCATATATGAAAAATAAATCATTTGGTTTGATTTATAGTTAAAAGTCTAGATTAAAGTCATTATTTCCAAATTTGTATTAAGTTAAATGTTTATTTATTCATCATTATTTCTAAATTTGTGTTAAGTTGAATGTTTTTTTATTCATCATTATTTCCAAATTTTTGTTAAGTTAAATGCTCTTTTATTCATTAATTATTAATAGTTAAATTGTAAACTAAGTGTGCGTAACTGAGGCTTGAGACATATTGCTCAACAAATCCATTATTAATAGTTAAATTGTAAACTAAGTGTACATAATTGAAGCTTGAGACATATTGCTCAACAAATCCAGATGATGCTTCATATTATTATATCTTCTTTGCACTCTTAGTAAAATATATAATGTACACATTTCTTGATATAATCCACTCTTTAGTCACCTCCTCATGTGAAACTATTTTTAAACTACCATTTTCCTCCTACCATTTGATGATGAACTAGATCAATTCAATAGGCCTGGACCACTTGGCCATAACTTAGAGTACTACCATAGGGCAATGCATCTAATAATGTTAACATCTTCTTTACAACACTTTTTCTAGGTAGTTTCTTTCTAAGAGACTTTTGGGATAAGTTTAGTTTGTTTAGAGACATCTAAGTGGCTAAACTTTCTACATTACAAAATATTATGTTTTCTTATGGAATAAAAAATATACACTTTTATTCCCTAGAAACCCTCATAAGATTTCTATATAATGGTACCTAGAACTCAAAAATTTGGTACTATCTAGCTAAGTTATAATTTTTAGAAGTTTTAGTTATTATACCGGCCTCTGGTAAAGTATATTGGAATTGCTTTGAAGTCAAACTAGTTTGAATTTCAATTAGTTGTTTCTGATAAAATAAATTTTCTATAGTTTTACAAGTTGTTTATGGATATGATTAATATGCCACGACTTTTGTTCATCAATTTATTTTAAAAAGCTTTTGAAAATTTCAATTTACACTTACGAGATTGTGAATAGTTACTAACACATAGATTTATCTAATTCTACTTCAACCTTTAAAGGCATAGAGTATCCATTGCCACTTTTTTTTTGCTTTAAGGATATACATAAGTAATACATTATTACAAGTTGCAAGAGTTTCATAATTACTGTAGGTTTTCACTTTATACTATATAAAACTATTATATTAAAACATTTATAAGAAACAAGTATAAGCAACTTTGCTCATAATTTTACTTGTTCAACTTAAATTTAAAATATGACACAACTTGTTACATTAAAATGTACCATATGTTAAACAAGAACCTACCTTGGACACTTCCATGATTTAGGTCAAGTTGAGGGCTTTCAAATTGTATATTATATGCCCTCATTTTGACCCTAAACGATCATATGACAACTGTCACACCTTTTGATTTATTCCAGCAAGGTCATAATGTAGAGGGACTTAAAGAGTTGAAATTATATACTTAATGGAATCATATTATAGATATAGAACTCTCATTCAGTAGTCACATTCTTAGCTACATGATTGTAGGGACCAAGATCAAGCTTCAACCATTTTCAACAACTTTTAGTAGGGTGGTTGCATGCCTAATCTTCTAGCATTAATAAAAGGTACCTAAACAACACCAAAATGAAAAAACAACACTCTTATTACAAAGTATGTTCTATTTTTATTAAAGACACATTATTGTCATTGCTTTGCCTCACGATGATTGAGCTACAAAATTAGAATAACTAGATACCCATGAGTAATTAATACATGGGAGTGAATGAATTATGATGATGATGATAATGTTGATTAACGTCCACTAATATCGAATTGGTCTATCAGACCTTAAGAGGGTAAGGGATTACTTACAATTCTTTAGAATTTTGTTTATGTGCTTGAAAAACATTAAGAGAAGCTTTTCAAGATCACCATGGTTTCGTTGAGTTAAAAGGTTAGGAAGGTTGGTAGTGTGACAAATATTTTGAGATTGAGATCTAATATGGGTATAGGTTGGAAAATCTAAGAGAAAGTGCTTTTCATCTTCAACCTTCTTAGCGTCACAAAGGTGACACACTCTTTCATCCCCACGACATTTTAGGAATTGACCAACGCCTAGTTTCACTATGGAGCTCGTGAGAAATTGTTCTTATCTTAGCAATGTTTATTTTTTTCTTTACACTTGTCAAAACATAGAGATAATTTTGATCTTCTAGATTAGGGTTGATTACATCCTTATAATACCTTAATTTTGTTTTTCCCTCTAACTCTTTGTCACACCACATTTTCTCCTTAAATTTTGATTTAATGATATTTTTAATAGTATTCTTATTCTGCAAAATGGTTTCTTCCATGATTCCCCAATGGCTTAGCTAGGACTGGGCATCTTTATGCCATCCTCGCTTGAGTCGAAGGTGGTTACAACTAGATTTTGAAGTAATTTTAAGAAGCCTCTTGTCTTCCATGTTGTTTAACTTGTTCTTATACATTAGGTATCTAGTCATAGTTGTGCTCTCAATGGGGGAAAGGCTTGCCTCTAAGAGGAGGATGGGATAGGGCATATTTATTTTAATTTTGAGATTATAGGTTATAAAACTCTTTTGTATTTTCTCTATCTTTCTCCAAGATTCATGAGATATACTGCATCCCCAAACTTCACATCCATAAAGAATAACATCTGTAACAAGAGTCTCAAAGAGGAGTTTCTTCTTATCCCATATTCAAAGACCGACTGATTGACAATTGTTTTCAAGTCCATAATAATCTTTCCATCCCCCAATATTCCTTTTTTCAATGCTATAATTCTAGTTGAGCTTGTGGTGAATATTGAATCCAAGATATTTGTATGAAGTCACTTCCTCCAAGTTGTTGTTGTCATATATGAAGCTATCTCAAGTGATCTTATTGGATTTAATGATCATGACCATAGTCTTGTCAGTATTAACAGTCATAACCATATTGGAGAAAAAATCCTTGAGGATTCTTAGTTTCTTTCCGATATCGCGGGGACTCCTCTCCATAAGAACAATATCATCAACATAAAGAAGAAGATTGGCGACTATACGAGTGAGAGTAGGGCTGACACAACCTGCTTCTTCCAAGCAATCTTCTAACTTGCCAATGTATATGCCAAAAAGGGCAGGGGACAAGGGACAACCTTGCTTGACTCCAATATTGCAGTTAATCTCTTCGACTAGCCCTTAATGTTCATAAAATTAACAATAAAATTCTCATACAACCTTATTGCAACAACCCTCAACTCAAAAGGTACTTTTATCTCTTCCAACCTATCCCAAAGGTTTTTCCTGGGAACCGTATCAAATGCTTTTCTAAAGTCAAAAAAACAACAAAAAAGTTTGGTTTAGTATTGTGGAACTCCTCTGCAATGATCCTAAAGGTAACAAGATGGTCCATAGTTGAATGATATCTCCTAAACCCGGTGTGGCCTTTATCTCTTTTACCGTGACTTTCTAGCCAAAGGCTAATCTTATTTTCCAAAATAATTTTTAAAGCTTGGAAAAAATCGAGCTAATCATAGTGGTACTATAATTAGAGGTAATGTTTCTATCCCCATTGTTAAACATAGGAACAATGAGGCTTTGCATCTAGGGTTTAGGGAAGCCCTGCTTGACTGCTAAATTGAAGATCTTGTGTATGCGAGGGATGAGGATAGGCCCTCTGATTTTAAAAATTTCAGCTTGGTAGCCTTTAATGTTCTTAGGTTTCCCATTTAAAATCCACTTAACCCTGAACTCTATTTCATCCAAAGAAAAAGATTCATCCTCCGTAGGTACAATAGGAATGGTGTCCATGGAATTAGGGAACTTGTAAAGGCTTTTAAGGTAGGAATTCTAGTCCGTTAAGGGAATCATGTTATTTTATTTAGTATTGTAGATTAGAATTTTCCTCCAGAACTTCTTAGGATCAAGCTTAGTTAGTTGTGAAAGCTGCTCTTTCCTTTTATTGATATAGTACCTTTTTTTTCCCTTTTAATTAGGGATTTGTAGGTATTGATCTTATCAAGTTTTAAGGACTCATTAGAAGCATCTTAATGGATTTCCTAGCCATCTTACATTATTTATCATACTAAGGGTTGAATGTTCTATTATTCTTTTTACATGACACCTCAAAAGAGAACTTGTTAGTAGAAGTGGAAAGGGTAGTTGTAAAATTATGATAGAGATCTTCAATGTTTTCCTTATAAGTTAGGAGATGTAATTCACTATTTAAATACTTTAAGAAAAGATCAACTTTACTTTTGTTAAAGAGCAGTTGTCTTTGATTATTATAATTATCTTCAATGGCGCTCCTATGCAAGGCACGATTTATAGTTAGGGTTAAAGGTTTATGATTAGAGTCGGGTTCATGGTCATTTAAAATGTCAAAAGTTACTATTTGGTTGGAAATAGGGATATCAAATATCACATAATCTACAACACTACTACCTAGTCCATGAATACAAGTCATGTGGTTAGAGTTTGGCCACTTCATTTCTCCATTGCAAATTATTAGGTCTTGAGAGTTGCAGAGCTTGACTAGCTCAGTACCAAATAAATTCTTAGTTGGGTCTTCAAATCTTCTTTTATAGCTATTAGATAAAACAAGGTCCTCATCTAGCCATAAAGGATTGTGGTTGGAATCATTACTTAAAATAGTAGCTTAGTTAGTTGCAGTCCTAACATTAAAGTCACCTAGCAGAAGGATATTAACTTCATTTTCAAACTATAAATATCTTGTTCTAAATTATTATAGGGACAATTTCTATCTAGATTTATTTTCTTATAAAAAGTAGAATTAATAGGGGCAAAATAACAAATAGCTATATACATATTCTTAGCATTGATGTTTGAAATTTCTATCCAAATGCACTGATAAAGAGGGTCGATCTTATGAAGTTGAGTGTGAGGAGAAATTCTCTTTCTAATATAACAAGCTATGCCTCCTATACCTCTTCGGTAGAACTTTTTGTTCCATGCCAACCACAAGACAAATACCTCTATGTTAGGGACTGTAGACTCTTCATGCTCCCAAGTTTCAACTAGATAAATAATATCAATATCACTTGGGATCCAACTTATCATAGGACCTTTGCACCATGGAAAGCCACAATAGTTCCAAAAGAGGACCCCAAGTGTCCCAAATTCCTATTTATCATTATTCTTCTTGTCTCTATCTGTAACAATAGCTTTTCAATTTCTAATTATTGCCCATTTTCCTTCTTTCCTGATTTCTTTTACCTTTTGAACTTCCTTCCTTAATTCAACTTGGTCTTTGAGAATGTGGTCTTGATTTTTAAATATTCCCGACCCTTTTAAGCTCAAAGATTTACTGAGTATGCTATATTTATGGTCATTACAACTTACTTCAACACGGATCAACCTATCTTTGTGATTAATTATTTTTCCTAGCCTCTTTGCTTCTATGAGGTAAGTTGTTTCAATTTGTGATTTATTTTTTAATTCTTGTTTTACTATTGCTAGCGTATCCTCTTATTTTTGTTCTTTTATACCAAAAATTATGAGGTTCAAGGATATTTTATTATTCTCATGGTCTAGCTTGATTAGCTTATTCATTTCCTCTATGATGGGTTTGATATAATTTTTTTTTCTATACTACTTAGGGTCAAATTGTTGGCTAGTTTTTCTTCTAGCTTTTTAATCCTATGTCCCAAGTTGTGATTTTGTTCAACCTCTCCTTCTTGGGTTGATTGTTTTTGTTTTTCCATTTCTTGAATTCTAGCCTCCATTGTCCGCAATTGGCTCTTAAACCCTGACAATCTATCCTCCATAGTTTGAATTGTATCTTTAGAGAGTTTAATTTTTTTATCAAGCATTGCCTCTAGCTCTATTTGGAGTTTTACATCTCTTTATTCACTCCTTTTTTCTAATGATTCTCACTCTATTTGGATTTTGGCATCTTTGTCTTCTCTCCTTTTTTCTGATGATTCCATATATTCGTAAAGGCTTCCTTTTTTTATGATGATTCCATATATTCGTAAAGGCTCTCTAGGGTGACCTCGAGGGGCATCCCCCTGACATGATGAGTTTTTTGAATAAGTGGTGGAGTGATCACAATGAAAAGAAGAGAAAATAAATAACAATTGTTATTTTGGATTGACTTTAAAAATGGAAAATATTTTTTTTAATTGATAATAATGATAATAAGTATTATCTCTAAAATCAACTTTTACTTATTAACCTTAAAAAATAAAAAATAATATAATTTTAAGGTCATGTCCAAGCCAAACACTGAATTGGTGTATGAGACATCCTTGTTTGTGGGACAAGGGACCCCCCTCTACGTAGCAATTTGAATGCTAAAGTCTACGAAAGTATACATACCCTACCCCCATCCCCCCATCTAGATTTTAACTTGTGACATCTTAGGAGGAAACACATGTTCTTAACCATTAGGCTCACTCAAGTGTGTGTGTGTGTGTGTATATATATATATATATATATATATATATATATATATATAATTTTCACATGTTACTAAATTATAAATATATTTTAAATTAAACTTGAATATAAGTAGGAACTGACTCACTTGATTTACAAACACGAGTAGGTGCTTGGCGGGTTGAAGAAGCCAAAACTGATTTAAAGTTCAAAACTAAAGAGAATATTCCCCTCATCGAGAGCTCAAAGCCGCAGAGAAGTTCCCCTCACCAAGAGCTCAAAATCGTAGATAAGTATTATGGTTCACATCACCGAGAGTAACCACATAGATTATTCCCATAAAAAAAGGTAACCACAAAGAAGTATTATTCCCGTTCAAAACCACAAAATTTAATATAATTCCCATTCAAAACCACAGAAATTAATATAATTCTCGTTCAAAACCGCAGAAATTAATATAATTCTAGTTCAAAACCACAGAGAAGTATACATGCCTTAGGAAATATATATTGTGATTGCTTAGGAGTCAAAATCCTTTGAATTTCAATTAGTTGCTTTAACTTTTTTTGTTTTCAAATTTTTTTTTACAATGTTATATAAATATATACATTAAATTATTTTTTTGAAATAATAAAAATTGTTTTTCAATTTTTTTAAAATTGATTTTTTTGAATTTTTATTTGTGGATATGGTTGATTAGACAATTTTTTATCTGGTTTGACAACTATTTGTTAGATAATTAAAATTAATTTAAAAATATAAAATTTCTAAAATATTCTGTAGGTCCGCATAATACTGACAATACTGTACTTTGTGTTATGTTTACATAGAAGGCGTTCTTTTAGGGGGGATTCTCTCTTGATTTTTCGTCATCTGTCCATAGCTTATGGATACATGACACGTGTATCATTCAAATCTAGGTGTATTCTATGTTTTTCGGTGGATTCACACGGTGAGGTGAGATCAGTAATGCAAACACTACGAGTAATAAATCCATAAGTACCCAACACTATGAGCAATAAATCCATACGTACCCAACACAATCCATTCCTCGGTGCAATCTGGAAAGAAATCATGGAAAACAATACCAACAATAAATCCATACGTACCCAACAATCCATAATTTCTTTCTCTTGATATTCTACATGTCATAATCCACTCACAATTTTTTTTTATAAATGTCATATTTCACTCAGAAAAAAAAATTATAATCGGATTTGATTTCTACCATCATCATTCCATGCTTAAACCAACATTAGCAAGAGTTTTATCCATTGTTATTGCTAAGTTCCATGCTTAAACCAACATTAGCAAGAGTTTCATCCATTATTATGGTTGAGTTATCTCTATGAGTTCCATGCTTAAACCAACATTAGCAAGAGTTTCATCCATTGTTATCGTTGAGACTCTCTTTGAGAAGTAAAATGTATTTGTTCCATAACATATGGTAGCACACAAATAATAAACAATCTAAGCAAGCATTAAGAAACAAATTAAATATTTAGTAGACTGGTGTACTTTATAAAAGACAGTAATTGGTGTACTTTATAAAAGATAGTAATTAGGTGAGATACATTAACTTCTGTGATGCAACAGTTAAGGAAGTCATGATAGCATGCAAACGACAACAGTCAACAAGTTGGTTTACACAACCATTCCAGTTGGTCATGTGATCTCACCATTTTTTTATAGGCATATGATAAAACCCAAACGTTTTGAACCTTTGCCGACAGATGTTTTCCATGTCCAGACTCCTGTCGTCCATTATGTCAGAGCTCTGGCCGGCTACCGACTCCACTCACCCAAATGCCGTTACCGTGACACAAACCTCTGACAATGAGATGTAATGCATGGCATAGTTAGCCATCCAATCGTCATTCCATGAGCCATGGAGTGGATCCATGCATATTCGTTGAAAAATTTGGACTTGTAAAGAGGCAGGCTCCAAAGGCTGGTTGAAATTTGAATCTACGATTGGTATCTTTCTCAGGGTCAGTAGCAAGCTATGTGACCCTAAGGTAAGGCCCAAAGCATTCCTTCCTTCTAAATCTACAAATATCATATATCGAATGTGTGACCTTGGACACAGTAATCGATCTCGAGAGGAGATGACAACATCAAAAGAGTCGATCCTCATGATCATTCTGATAATAATCTTCTTTGTTTCCGCAAACAACCATGCGATTAGAAATCATCAAAATATTCGGAAGAGGCAGCGAGCATAGGTGGACATTGAAGCACTAGAAGCATTCAAAAGCTCCGTCACTTATGATCCTTTCCAGGCCTTAGCCAACTGGGATGTTTCCAATTATGTCTGCAATTGGACTGGTGTCCGCTGCCACCCAAATAAACTACGCGTAGTTGGCCTTAATCTATACAACAAGGAACTATTCCTTCACACTTGGGTAATATGTCATTCTTTGTAACAGGAGCATACACTCAAATACAATGTTTGAGTTCTTTGTAACTAGTCAATTATTTAAACAATGTTAAGTTGTTTGAGTTATTTGCGATGAATAATGGCAGTTACCCTACACTTCACTTTTTTCACAACACTAATTCACAGGGAGTAAAATTTCATTGGATGATGTTGGATGCAACTAAAAGTGGACAGGACATGATTGATTAAGATCTATGGTACATCTGACTCAAAATTATCAAGTGTAAGATTCATCACTGCAGCTCAAGTTTAACCTTCGTGTGCTTGCATCCAACAATGATGAAAAGCTTTTGCACAACATTATGTGCCTTTGTCATAATGCTATTTCCTCTTCTGATGTATTTTATTATTCTGTATTAGGTTGCAACATCCATATTGAATGACCTTTGCTTTGATATTGTTGGAATTTCCAAAGAAAAGAAGGATCCAAAGTCTGTGAAGAATAATAGAGGTAGGACTACACATGAAGGTCCCTTTGTTTCTCATTTAGAAGAAAACAATACTCTTGAAACTGATAAGGCATTACCAAAATGATGTACAATTTTTTCTTGATATTGTAAAAATGGATGTAGTTGTCGGTACATCAAAATGTCCTTTCTTCCACCTGCTTATGCAAGTAGGTCAAGTGCATGAGATCTAGCTCTTACATTTAGCTTCTTGCAATCTTTTCTTTAAACAACCATATGAGCTACACATTGTATTGATATAGGATTTAAAGTCAACAACTTATCAATTCTAGTATATCTCTGCGAAAATTCAATTTTTTTGGCACATCTCTTTTGCTGCAAGAACTAAAGAGTAACTGTCTTGACAACCTACCAAATGCTTCAGCCAGATTTGTGGTAGCAACAAGGCTCCCTAGAAAGAATAGTATGCCAGGAAAGTTGAAAGAGTGTGGATGGAGGGTATTTCTTCCAAAATCATCATGATGTGCACTTCTTATTGGAAATCCACATGGATGTCGGGCTAATAATTTTGATAATAGATAATGGACTTCACATCCTTGAAAGCCTAATAAGCATGTAATGTTCCTAACTTGGCTAGTCTAGGAAACACTGCTAATGTGTGTGTAGGATCAAAGGTTTACAACATATAAATGATCATACAATAATAAACGCGACAAAGGACTGCAAAGTTTGTATTATGATATCTCCGTGGATTACAAAATGGCCGAATGCAGCTGAATAAACTGACAATACTTGACTAGATCAGCAGATAAAGGATCTTACTCGGAATACAAATAAGCAACTGTGACTGAATAAAATAACAACACTTGGCTAGATCAAAAGACAAAAGGATCTTAGCCAGAATACAAATAAGCAACTAAAAGATAATACCCAGAATATGGGAGCACTGTGGAATCAATGAAGAATGATGGAAGACCTAGATGATCTTCCCGATGACTAGGGTGTGTCTTTCAACACCGAAATCAACCAATTGGTGTATTCCTCCTGGAATACACTGAACTATCTCTCTTGAGATGTGCCTCTTCTCCTAAATGACAAGTCATAATCTGCACAATGATGAATTAGGTCGCTGACCCTTCCTTATAGCTTTCCAAAACCCTAAATCATGCTGAAACCCTAATTCACTGTTGACTTCCAAAACCCTAAATCATTGCTGAAACCTAATTCATTGTTGACTTCTATTTTTAGCTCATAATGACTTAAAAGAACTTTTAACACTTTTTAGCTCAATGTCACTTTCCGAATATAACACCTGTGACTGGAGTGACCTCTAGTAACCTTGTTTACCCCTCTTTGGCCCTGGCTATAGTCTAACGGGGTGGTTTAGACCATTAAGCCTCCTCTTTGGAGCTCCTATTTGGAAAGGGACATTACAATCCTCCCTTCCCGAAATTTCTTGTCCTCAAGCAATACCAGTCCAGGGTGCTGCAACACCTTCTCACTCTCCCAAGTAGCGTCCTCTACTGGAAGCCCTCTCCATCTGATCAAACACTCTTTGATGACCCTGCTCCTCAGTTTCCGCTCCCAAAACTTCAAAACCTCCTCTAGAACTAACTCCAACTGTCCCTCCTCAGCCAATGAGGGAAGCTCCTCTGATGTGCTAATGAATTGTCCCACTTCCTTTTTGAGGCAAGACACATGGAACACGTTATGAATCTTGCACCCCTCTGGAAGCTCTAGCTCGTAAGAAACCTCGCCTACTCGGCGCATGATCCTGTAAGGAGAATAAAATATGGGCTTGAGCTTCTCGTCCCCACTCTTCTTCAAAGATGACTGTCTGTAGGGTTGGAGTCTCAAGAAAACCAAATCTCCAACCTCAAAGCTGCACTCTATCCTGTGCCTGTCCACACTTATCTTCTGTCAGTTTTGCGTCGTCTGCAGGTTCTCTTTCAACAAATTGAGAATCTCCTAACTCTCTATGATCCAATCCTTGGCCTTTGGAGCTCTGCTCTCCCTCAAGACCAAGTCTACCAAAGTGGGAGCATAATATCCGTACAATGCTCGGAAGGGTGTCATACCAATGGACATGTGGAAGGTGGTGTTGTAGCAATTTTCTCCTAAATGTAACCACTTTACCCACGTTCTCTGCTATCCTCCTACATAGTTCCTCAAATACCCTTCAACCCACTTGTTGACAATCTCGGTCTGCCCATCTGTCTGAGGGTGATAGATGGTGCTAGGTTTCAACTCTGTCCCCACCAACCAAAACAACTCTCTCCAAAATGTCCTTATGAACCGACTGTCCCTGTCACTGACAATGTTGTTCGGCAACCCATTAAGTCTGAAGGCCTCCCTGAAGAAAAGCTCGGATACCTGAACTGCGCTATACTCTGTCGGTATGGCATAGAAGTGAGAAAACTTGGTCAATCTGTCGACCACTACATAGCTCCAGTCCTTACTCTGGACCTTGGGTAGACCCGTGATGAAGTCCATAGATATACTCTCCCATTTCTTCTCTGGAATGGGGAGTGGCTAAAGTAGCCCTGCTGGAAGAGCATGCTCTAACTTGTTCTGCTGGCAAGTCACACACTCACCGACGTGTCTCATAACGTCCTGTTTGAGGCCCTTCCATGAGAACCTCTCTCTGATCTGTCTGTAGGTTTTGAAAAACCCCTGATGGCCTACTAGAGGTGAATCATGAACTGCAGTGAGGATATTTTTCTTAAGCCCTGAATATGGCACCAAGTAGACTCTATCCTTGTAAAATATGACATCATCAATGACCCTATACTGGTCATCCTGTATCTTCCCATCCATCACCTCACAAACAAACTTGTTCTTGGAATATTCCACTAACAAGTGGGATTTCCAATCCGCTGAAATCTCCATCAAAGAACATGCCGCAGGTCTCCTCGATAGTACATCAGCCACAATGTTCTTCTTCCCCTTGACATACTCTATGTCAAAGTCAAATTCCTGTACATTTGTCACCCATTTCTGTTGGCGCTCATTGAGGTCCTTTTTCTCAAGGAAATACTTCAAACTGTTGTGATCGGTCTTGACCACGAATTTGATGCCCACCAAATATTGTCTGAACTTGGTCAAAGCATGCATGATTGCCAACATTTCCTTTTCATAAATGGAGTACAAACTCTCAGGTTGACTAAGATTCCGGCTCTCGAATACAATGGGGTGTCCTCCCTGCATCAAAACTACACCGATCCCTTCGCCGGATGCATCACACTCTAGTACAAATGGCAAGGTGAAGTCTGGTAGTGCCCATGACTTTCTTCATGTGATCAAAGGATTCCTATGATTTCTCGGTCCATATGAAGGCCCCATGCTTGGTAAGATCTGTCAGCGGTGCTCCAAGCTAAGAAAAACACTGGACGAACCACCTGTAATAGCTGCACAGCCTGAAGAATCTTCTCAATTCTGTCACGTTCTTGGGTGTCGGCCAATCCAGAATGGCGTCGATCTTCTCTTGGTGCACCTATACCCCCTGTGCACTGATGATGTGGCCTAAGTAAAGCAAATCTGTCATACCGAACTCGCACTTGGACTCTTTGGCATATAATGACTGTGCCTCCATGATGCTCAATACCTCATCCAGGTGCCTCATATGCTCTTTCCATGACTGACTATATATCAATATGTCATCGAAGAAAACCAAGACCGATTTCCTTAACTGATCCCTGAATATATGGTTCATGCAAGACTGGAATGTAGTGGGTGCATTGGTTAGCCCAAATGCATAACCAGGAACTCGAAGTGTCCAAAATGACATCGAAATGCCATCTTCTCTATGTCCTGCTCTCAGATGCTAATATGATGATATCTAGAGCGTAGATCAATTTTTGAGAAGAAAACTGCCCCATGCAGTTCATCCATCAACTCGTCAATGTGTGGGATAGGGTACCAGTTCTTGATGGTTTTCTTGTTCAAGGCTTGGTAATCAATGCACATCCTCATGGTGCCATCCTTCTTCAGAACTAAGACAACTGAAGAAGCAAATGGGCTGCTGCTCGGTTTGATGTGTCCCATCGCCAACAATTCCTTGATTGCCTTCTCTATCTCATCCTTGAACCTCCTAGGATGATAATGGGGGGGAGTGATCATAGGTTTGGCCTCCTCCTCCAACTCAATGGTGTGATCAAACCCCCTATCAGGTGGTCTCCCTGGTGGAATTGCCTCAAAGACCTACTGATGTCATCCCAATAAATTCTTGATCTCTGTGTGGTATTATTGTCGACCTTCTGAATCCTTTTGAGTAGTGATCAAGCATTATGCGGCATATGATACCTCCCCATGTCTGATTATCCTCTCCATCCTCTTGGCTGAAACTGTCCTGGGTGCTCTTGTCGACATACCTCTTAGAACAACCTTCTTCCCATCCTGATCTCTGAATCCCATTTCCAAGGTTTGGTAGTTGGTAGTGAATTTTCCCAAGGTAACCATCCACTGAACTCCTAACACCACATCTGTGTCCGATAGGTCAACCACATAAAATGTGTCTCTCACTGTGTAGTTGCCTAACTTCATCTCTAAGTTTGGAACTCTATCTAGGTAGTCCACTGTGTGGCCATCTGCTACCGCAACATCAAACCCCTCAAACTCCTCTGTCTGAAGTGCCCGTCTCAATACTAGTGAAGCGTCGATGAAGTTGTGGGTGGCCCCACCATCTATCAGGGCGATTGCCTGTTGCCCCTGAATAATCCCTTTGATATGGAGGGTATCATACCTGGGAACACCAGAAAGGGTTTCTATGACTCCTCCCTTTGCTGGTTTCCTCCTGTTATCCTTCTCTGGCGGTTGTGGGACTATTGGAGGATGGGCTCCTGCCGGTGTCGATAATCTACAGGGAAGTTGCTCCTCTGTTGGTGCTGATTCCTCCTCTTAACTAGTGGATTCACTATCCTGATCCTCCTCATTGTCCACACTATCTGCTGCTACCTCAATATAATGAATCTCTCCCTTGCCCATGCACTTGTGGCCTAGGACCCAAGGATCTCTGCAGCTGAAGCAATTCTTCTTCCTCATAATCTCTCACCCAGTCTCATCATCCAACTTCTCCTTGCCCTTCCATTCTCTCTGGAATGGCTTCTTGTCTCGATCCCTCTGGGGCAAAAATGGTTTGGAGAAATTTTTAGTCTTTGGCACTGAGTCTGCCGGATCTCGAGTGCGAAGGATGGCATCCTGCAAAGTGGGAGGCCTATATGCCTTCACCCATCCTCTCAAAGGTTCTGTGAGTCCTTCTGTGAATAACATGATCAGCCTAGGCTCTGATATATATGTCACTGCCATGGCTACCCATTGAAACTCAGTGAAGAATGCCTCTGCTGTGCCAGTTTGTCTCAATTGGGCTAGATCCCTGAAGTGTATCTCAGGATCCTTCCTGTCAAACCTTTCCATGAGCCTATCTGTAAAATCCCTATAGGAGGTGATGCGACTGTGACCCAATGTCACCAGTCCATGATACCACCACTCGTGTGCCTCACCCTCCAAGTGTAAGGTCGCAAAACTGATGGCCTCTGTCTCAGTCATCTGGTTGAGCTTGTAATACGTGTCTAGCTTCTATACCCAAGCTCTGGTGGAGTATTTGGATGATCCGTCGAAAGAAGGGATGGTGAGTTTCCCAACTTTTCAGATGAAATCAAGGTTATGCCCCTGCTTCTGTTGTGGTCCTCCCCTTTGCGGCTCTCTGGGGCGGTTCCTGAGTCTGAGTCCACAATACTCGACTAAGGTCATGTCCTGATGGAAGTCACGAACCAATGCTGCGTACTCCTTCTATACTCTGCAATGTCGTTGTCATGAGTGGGTGGCCTCTGTGCTATCGGTGGCGGTGCTGCTAAAGGGGGTGCCCCCTGGAAACTGGGAAACAAGAGTTTGGGAATCCTACTCGCAGAGGTGTATGTGCGAGAGGGTGATTGGGGTCTACTGCCTGCTCCCGAGTTCCCCTGTGCTGGATGTGAGACTTGTGTATCTGGGGTGCCCACTCTATCCAATCTATTAACCACATGTGCTAAGGACTGAGACATGGTCCGTTTAATAGCTAACATATCATTGATAACCTGCATGAAAGCTGCCTCTGGATCTACTGGGGCCTTTCCACTGCCCTCTGGTCACTCATATCTATCTCCTAGCATCCTCTCAACCTCGCGCTCAGCCTCACGCTCTACCCTTCTCTATGCTTCTCTGTGTGCCTCTTCCTCTTCCTTTGAGCTAGGAGGAAAAGGGGGGAAATAATGCCTATGCCTTCTTTCCTGATGCCTGTTGTAAGTGACATATTCATCACCTATGTGTTCATGACCCTCTGGGTCTTCTGCTGCACTCATTGTCTTTAGTCACAGGCTGGCAGGACTAAAGATTTGATACCACTGTAATGTTCTTGAATTGGCTAGTCTAGGAAACACTGCTAATGTGTGTGTAGGATCAAAGGTTTACAACATATAAATGATCATACAAATAATAAACGTGACAAAGGACTGCAAATTTTGTATTATGATATCTCTGTGGATTAAAAAATGGTTGAATGCGGTGGAATAAACTGACAATACTCGACTAGATCAATAGACAAAGGATCTTAGCCGGAATACAAATAAGCAACTGCGGCTGAATAAAATAACAAAACTCGGCTAGATCAAAAGACAAAAGGATCTTAGCCAGAATACAAATAAGCAACTAAAAGATAATACCTGGAATATGGGAGCATTGCAGAATCAATGAAGAATGATGGAAGACCTGGATGATATTCCCGGTGACTAGGGTGTGTCTTTCAACACCGAAATCAACCAACTGGTGTCTTCCTCCTAGAATACACTGAACTATCTCTCCTGAGATGCGCCTCTTCTCCTCAATGACAAGTCATAATCTACATAATGATGAATTAGGTCATTGACCCTTCCTTTATAGCTTTTCAAAACCCTAAATCATGCTGAAACCCTAATTCATTGTTTACTTCCAAAACCCTAAATCACTGTTGAAACCTAATTCACTGTTGACTTCTATTTTTAGGTCATAATGACTTAAAAGTGCTTTTAACCCTTTTTAGCTCAATGTCACTTTTCGAATATAACACCTGTGACTGGAGTGACCTCTAGTAACCCTGTTTACCCCTCTTTGGCCCTGGCTATAGTCTAACGGGGCGGTTTAGACCATTAAGCCTCCTCTCTGGAGCTCCTATTTGGAAAGGGACATTACAGAGCAATTTTCCTAAACATGAGGGATTTGATAACTGACCTTGGTGCTGAAGTTTGCAATATTTATTAGAGTAATTTCCAATTAAGGTCTTCTAACTGAATTTCATCAGGAAAGGTACTTCATGTGGGTTCCTGTCCTACTATGATTTATCTATTAGCTGTCTATATGACTCCCTTCTCTTGTTGTAGGCTTGGTGTATTTTTGGGGTTTATGTATGCCTATTGTGTTATTTGATTGTCTACTTGTGACTTCATGAAAGAGAACAAACTATCCTTTTTAATTTTCTTTCCTATCAATGTGGTCTTGGTTTAATGGTAAGTGGGAGTGGTGATATTCCCCTGGCCAAAGTTCAAATTCCCCAGAGGCATGCTTTTCCCCTTGTGGACTGCCTCCCAGATTGAGGAAGAGCATGCTTGTTGCATTGTGATAAGAGGAGGCTATCATTTATTTATTTACGATTATCTTTCAAATTAGATTTAATTTTGTAGCTGAATGATCTGAGGCATGCTTGCATATATTTTAGATGCATTGCCATGCAAAAGAAGGCATGAAGATGATGGAGAATCCGATAGTTGTTGTGAGTCAATTGATGATGAAGATGGACTAGAGGTAGCTTTTTTGAAGAGCCTGTTATTCCCCTTTCCACCTTATCTATCTAAATTTTATATGATACCTTTATTGAGCTACTGATGTATCATATATGCTCATGCAATTAATGTACATGAGCGGCAAATTTGCAGCATGTATATAATGACCTTTGCAATATGGAAAATTTATAAAGAGATGCACAGGGATTGTGTCAATCCATTTGCTTTGCTAACATATGTCTATCTAATTTCTAATGATTGCTTTTGTCTAAAGTCACCTTGTATCAACATTCATTCTTTCTCTTGTCGAAGGCCTACTAGAGTCTTGAAATTATTACTGATTCTTGGTTTGCCAGCTGGGCTCAATCAATAGTGATAATTGTGCCATTATTATAGTTAGTTAGTTGCTTTCTAATTTCTCTGGACATAGTGTGCTTTGAGTGTTTAATTTATGCCCTTGTGACTCTGAATCATGGTTGTTATAATTGTTGAGAACATCACATTTCCATTGAATACTCAAGCATGCTACATTTATTAATCAATGGTGTTTTGTCAACTATGTATATGGTTCATCAATGGATTTTGAACCCTTGCAGGTGCTTGGTTTGAAGAGACCCAAGAAAATGCCAAAACATGGTTATGAGGAATGGAAATCTTCAGTGCTTTCATTAAATGAAACATTTAAAGCCACATGTGAGCTTTATTGATATTGCATTGGTGCTTCATTGGGAATAAGCTTATTATACTTAAGTTTGATAATAGATATTGTTGTATTAATGTGCAGGACTTGAAAAGAAAAGAAAACAAATGCAACTCAGTTTTGTAAAGAAGCCTTCACAGACTGTACCTCTTGAAGGCTCATAGCAACAATGGCAATACTGGCTGATTTTATGTAATTTTATTCTTGATTGGTTTATCAAATCAAGTACTCCAGAGTCCAAATATTATATGATTTGGATTACAAAGTGATGGCTATCCCCACTAGTATTGAATATAAATCATATATGAAGAAATGCATCTGAAGAGATATTTAACAGAGGAAAAAAATATTATAGTATGCAGTCATGTCTTTGAGATGGGTGCCATTTGGGAAAGAAAAATATGTTATATTGAATCCCATGTGGTATTGAAACTCAAATATGTTTCATCGAGAGGAATCTAGATAGAGATATCTGATTTGGATGAATGTATTATGATGATTTTATCTGTCATGCATTAAGTACGAGTCATATATTTAGTTTCTCATTTTTTTGATTGAAATTGTATTTATGTTTCAAAAGGTACAAAAGTATGGTGGAATAGACAATTTCTTCTAGGTTTTCAAAGTCTTCTATAGCAAAGTCTAGAAAGTCAATATTCAATTAGTAAACTAGTATTATGCATAATTTCTGGGTTAACTGTGTATAAAGTTTTGGTTTGAATGCATTTTGGTTGAATACATCAACTATCATTAGGAAGTTGATGCAAAATGATAAGAGGGAAATCATCATCAGGGAGTTGTTGCAAAATGATAGATTGCACCAACCATCACCAGGGAGCTGCTACAAAATGATAGAGTGCACTCTATCATTTTGTAGCAACTTCCTGATGATGGTTGAAGTGTCCAACTGATATGCATTGAAACCAAAAGTTTATATGCAGTTAACCAATAAATTAAACACAATATAAACTAGTATTGGTTTGGATTTCATATTTAGAAGTAATTACATTGATGAAAATTTTTCATTGTGAGATTGTCTAATGACAAGACAATCTAAACTATCTTTGCTGTCCATCTGCCATGAATATGCTCACCCACTACTCAATGCTTTCAGTGGTTCTATTGAAGTTGCTTAACATGTCCTTCCCAATTGGCATGTCTTTGCGTTATTTGCATTTCTCTTTTTTTTTTTGTAGTCTGAACACAAAGATCCACAAATGGATGAACTCCAAAGTGGTCCCCTTATGGTGAAATCCCTCATGGGAAGACACTTTGCAGATTGAGTTATCCTAGAAGAATGGTTTGAGGATCCATGCTTGTATGTTGAGTAATGAGATGAATATCAAGGAAATTGTTGGTGAAACTATCCTATATGGATAGTTCTTGTCATGCCATTTCCGGTGGTATGTGGAATGTCACATAACTCCTCATGGTTTGAGAGTTATGTCCTTACGAAGATGAAGGACCCCCACATGAAGGCTTGAAGCCCCAAAGGTCAAAGAAGTCAAAGTGACCTAAAAGAAGAAATCTTTATTTAAATGATAAAGTAAAGTGACAAAGTCAAGGTGGATTATTTAAATAATAAAGAGAAGTGACAAAATCAAGAAATGATAAAGTAAGGTGACAAAATCAAGAAGGAATATTTAAATGATAAAGTATTAGAGAACTTTGTATTTATGGAAAGTGGTTAACCCTAAAATAAGGAAAATAGGTTAAGTGACCTAGAAATGGGTTTAGTGACCTAAAAATGGGCTAAGTGACATAGAGGATGAAAGTATAAATAAGATATCAATGGTCTCTTGTAGACCATCCTTTTCGTGGATCAATGGAGAGCTTCTTGTGAGAATATCTTTTGGAGTATTGATGAAGAGCTTCTTGTGAGAGCTTCTTGAGCATTTTTGGTGTGGTACACTTGAGCATATTGAATATCTATAGGTGAATAAGGTAACAAAAGGATATCTAAGATGAATTTTAGAGGGAAGGTGAAGAAAAGAGGTCCGGAATTCAAAGGAGGATAAAATCTTTTCATGATGCTTTCTAAGGTATGTTATTTATAGGCCATCTCACCATTTTCGTAATACATTTTTTTATATAATTATTCAAATCGTGAGATTGATATGAAATTGAGGAAACATATCCAAGTATTTGTGGTAAAAAATTCAGCTTGTGGGTCATTGTATTTTTGAAGATACACTCCGTGGAAAATAGGGTTTGTGGCTAGTCCTGAAACTAGTCTAAAACATATGTTTCAGGTAAAAATGTCATAACTTATTCATAACAGATACACATTTAGTGAGACAAATTGTGTTGGTTTTATTACAGTTTGTAGTATGCTGTGTAACAGTTTTAGATTGATTCAACAAATATTCTGTGCGGGGCACGCTCTGCAAGGTCGCTCTCTAGAATAAGCCATAATTCAGCAAGGTTTGCCATTTTTTCTATAACTCCTTTTTTGAGAGGTTCCAAGTAGTGACACCTGGAGGAATTTCATAAAATACACCAAAGAACATTTTGTATCATTTTCAGATCTTTATTTATTATAGGTACAAAGTTATTATTATTTCAAGTTAGGGTTGTTGACTAATCCAAAACTAGTCATGGTTGAGACAAGCAGTTGATGAGTTGGCACATACATGAGGTGTATAGTTGATGATGTTGGTAAATATTGATGAGTCATTGTTGGTGATTAGTTGACACATGACTTGTATATACTTGATACATGGTTGGATGCACTTGTTTATGGTACAGGTTGATTAGAGGTTGTTTGTCACAGGTTGGTGCATGGTTGATGCACTTGTTTATGATACATATTGATATCTGTTGAGGATTGTTGCCTCATATTAGTTGGTACTGAGGGTGTAATCTAAGTATTGCATTATAGAGCTGGTTCTCTTGTAGAGTTGTACTCTATTTAGTTGTTGCTAAAAAACCCCAAGGATTGTAGTCCGTAATAAAAAGAAAATTGTACATACATATTGTGTTCTTTGTGTTCCTTGTGGTTATGACTTGTTGATGATATATTGCTGATATATGTTGCTGATATGTGTTGACATTTAACTAGTTATAAATGACAACAATGAGTAATGAGTTAATGGTGATTGTTAACTAAGGATTTTTGGGAAAAAGAGCCCTACACTGTTCACCCCCCCTCTCAGTGTAGTCGGTGTGTCCAGCAATTGGTATCAGAGAAATCCTTCACTACAAGCCTTAACAAGATTGAAGGAGATCCATAAACACACAAATGGATGATGAAATACCAATCCTTGATGATGAAAACTATTCTACTTGGAGAATAGAGATGAGAGTGTATTTGAAGAAAATGGGAGCAGTTATTTGGAAGACAGCCTTTGGTGGACCAGTTCCGTTGAAGAACAAGTTAAAGTTTGCAGCTCAAAGGGAAGGAAAGAAGAATGATGCATTGGCTCTTAAGACCATTCTTAGTGGACTCTCAAGCCCTATCAAAGAAAGCATGGAACAATGCACTTCTACCAAGGATTTATGGCTAAAGCTAGAGGAGACATATGAAAGCAAGAAGGAGAAGGAATATATTGAAGACCACTCCATTAAGATTATCAAAGGTAAAGAATCTCCAAAAACCCTTGATTGTATTATTTCTAAATGTGATCTTACAAAAA